>KZ613464.1:726380-745031 GCA_002865625.1 Hyaloscypha hepaticicola | reverse complement strand
TTAACTCTTAAAGATAAAGTTAAGAACTTAATAAATTAACTAAGAGAGACT
Organism: Hyaloscypha hepaticicola; assembly: GCA_002865625.1. Classification (NCBI taxonomy): domain Eukaryota; kingdom Fungi; phylum Ascomycota; class Leotiomycetes; order Helotiales; family Hyaloscyphaceae; genus Hyaloscypha; species Hyaloscypha hepaticicola. Next base: position 744,980 of record KZ613464.1, on the reverse strand, counting down.
TATTTATAAAATTAAGTCTAGTTAATAAAATTAAGTATATAATATAATTATAAATTAAAATATAAGTTTTTTATCATTTAAGTATTAATAGTACTTAGATAAATAAAGAAAGAAAGCTTTTATTTCTTATATTTTTTATATTTCTTATATTTAAAAATATAATATAATAACTTATTTATTAATAGAATTTAAATAATTTATATAATTATTTAAATGCGATAATAATCAACCGGACAAACGGAGGTATATAAGTACTTATAAGCACCTTATTAATAATATATAATCCAAGTTATATATAAACTTGCCGTGTGATTTCTCACGTGACAGTCAGTATATATCACATAATATTTTGGTTTTAAAAGTTTATTAAAGTTAAATATAATTATAATATTTATAATAAAGAATTTCTTATAATTATAAAAGTCTTTAAGTATTAATATTATTACTTTAAAGGTATTAAGTATATAATCGAGATTATTATTAAGTATAAAAACCTTTAATATTTTATAAAAATAAAATATTTAAAGAATTATTAAATATACTAAATAGTATATCTTATAATATATAATTTTAAGATTATATATTATAAAAGTATTTTAAATTTTATAAATGGATTTAATAAATACTTTAATTATATTATTAATATAATTTAACTTTTAATCTTTTAAAATAAACTTAAAGGAGCTTTTATTATTATAATTTAAATAATTATATAAATTATTAAAAAGTCACCTCTCGAGAATAAACTTATAATATTTATTACCTTTATTATAACTCGAGGAGATTATTTATTATATAAAAAGTAAAGAGATCTTTATTTAAATTACTTATAAGGGAATTAAGGTAATAAGATATACTTTAAAAATATTATTTTAAATATTAATATAAAAAGGATATCCTTAATCTTATTACTTAAAGGTATTAAAGACTTATTTCCTCGAGTATTTAAATTAAATAATTATAAATATTTAATTTTATAAATATAAATATATACGATTATTAAAAGGATTATAATATTAATCTTTTTATTTAAACTATTATTAAATATTATTTAAGTGATTTAAAGGAATAATTCCCGATATTAAAATATATTACATTTAAATAATTATATAAATTATTTAAATCCTATTAATAAACAAATTATTATATTATATTTTTAAATATAAGAAATATAAGAAATATAAGAAATAAAAATTTCTTTTTTTATTTATTTAAGTATTATTAATATTTAAATAATAAAAAACTTATATTTTAACTTATAATTATATTATATATTTAATTTTATTAACTAGATTTAATTTTATAAATAAGTCTCTCTTAATTAATTTATTAAATTCTTAACTTTATCTTTAAGAGTTAAGGTAATGATTAAATGAGTAATTTATTAAAAAGAGTATTTATTATTATTATCTTATTTTAAAGGGGAGTAAAGTTCCCCTTATATATAAAGCCTTTAATACTAGGGGCACGTGTTAAAGGCATATAATAACGAGAAATAATTTAGATTTTGATACTCTCATATAAGTAAACTCTTATAACTTTTATATACTAATAATAATTACCTTTAATAAATTATAATCAAAAACCTTTCTTTATAAGGAAAAAAACGGTTTATAAGAGAATAATAATCGTAATATAAGAGAGAAAAGAAACTATTAAATATTTTATAATCTTATTTAACTCTTATAACTTTTTAAAAGTCTTAGAGACAGTCTTTAAATAATAACTTAATTAGATTATTCGTAATTTATTATAATATATAAATATATTTCAAGTCGACTTATCCTTTAATAACCTTCTCTTAAATAATATAATATTATATATTAATATACTTTATATAAATATAAAATTGCGGATTCTTTACAAATATAATTACTTTCTAGTTATCTTTATAAATAATAATAACTTCAAAACCGGAATCGAGATTTAAATAAATCTATTTAAGAAAGCCTTAAAACTAAATCGCCTCTTTAATTATATTTATTTATTTAATATACTCCACTTTATAAGAGGATAAGGAGATAATCAATTATCACTTTATAGACTAAGAAATTACAATCGAGTTAAAAGAGAAAATATATCTAGATATTAATCAATAAGTGATTTGGTTATTGATCTAGTTCAAGTTTATATATTCCGATAATAATTGGATTATACTCTTAAAAATAAGGCTTATATATATTATACCTTGAATATATTAAAAGATCCGTTTTATAGTCTTTATATAACTCTTTATCAAGTTCGAGGCAAACCGGCTAATAACCGAGACCGCAAATACGAGATGAAGACAAGTTTCAAGTATAATATATATTAAGGAATTAATTATAAACTAGTATTATTATTTAAGAGTTATTAAAGTATAGTAATCTTCTTGAACGGGTATCAAATGAATAATTACTTTTATTAAAGTCAAGACTGTAATATAATTAATTATAAGATTATTATTAAGGACCTTGTAAAGGTAAGTCTCTTATAAGAGATAAAGGGTCTATTACGAACAATTACGGATAATTTCTATTCTAAGATAAAAGTAATAAATTATTACACGTTATAAGAGTAGAGTATAGGGATGTTTTGGTGAGTATTAAGTGTATTGACTTGACTAACTAGAAGAGTAAGAAGGAAGTGTACGAGCATTGAAGATATATGCCCTGAGTTTAGTAAGTTCTTACATGAGCACGGCGAGTGCCTTGTCAAGTGAGCTGGCAATAATATAATTGAGACTAAGTTATATGCGATATACCCTCCAGGAACATTACTCGCTAATCAGTGATCCACTTGTCAGGTACTCGCTAATTAAGCGAATAGCGTTCCTGACCAATCAGAACGCGCGGGGCAACCTTGCGGTATATCTGTATTCCAAAATTGGCCTAGCGCGACCTGCTCGCGAGTAATCACTCACGACTTCGAACTATCTATATAATCCCACGAATACTTCTACTAAATACTCTTCAGGTTCCCAACAAGTATCTCGTTTTATAATTTTACTTCTATCCCAAAAATCTCAAATATCTCAAGTATCAGATAATATAGCCAGAACTAGATCAGTAACTATATATAAGGAGAGTTGGAGATAGAGGACTACTAATACTCGTATTCTAAAAGTAAGTCCAAAATATATTTTCCTTAATCTTTTCAATACTCCAGACTAACTCTTATCCGAAGAAAATCGCCAAGAAGTTTCCGAATACTCCTTAAAAGAAGTAATAGAAGTAATAAAATAATACTACTCCTAGTAATCATTCAGTTAGTGAGTTTTCCATAATGTTTTCCTATACTTTTTCAGAGAATTAACATGTATTTCAAGTACTATACACTCTCGTCCCTGCTTATAGTATATTAACACGTCTCTCCGTGATATAAATAATAACTACTATTACGATAACGAGAGTATTAGTCCAGATTACCATTACTTCATATACTCGGATAGCGGCAAGTGCGAGAGTATTCCAGATTCTATTATCCCTTTTATTTTGAAAATAATAAGACTATACCGAGAGAGTAAAGCTGATACGGATAATGTGACGGTAAGCTTTTCAAGAAATTCCTTCGAGTTTTTCAGTAATACTAATCCACGCTTATAGCCCTTAAAGTATACTCGGGCTATAGTACAGGAGTTCCTGACTAGTAGCGATATACCGGTAGAGTACGAGAACGAGGATGAGAATAAGAACGAGAATATCGGCGATGGAAATAATTTGAACTAGATTACCTTTAATAACTCTGATACTCTTTAAGAGATTCAGGGGATTTCGTCCGGTCTAAAGGATCGGTTCAAAGATACTTATTATATTACAGTAAACGCGTTTTTTGAGACTTTGGGAAATTTGGAATATTAAATTTCGGAACTCGGAATACCGATTTGGGAATATTATTCACTCCTTTATCTTATTTAAATATTTCTTGAAAATAAACTAGTTCTCTATTTCAAGACTCCTCTTCTATAAATTTAAAATTATAAATAAAATAATAAAAGAAACGAGTATTTTCTCTCGATTATTTAATCTTTTCGAGTATTTCACGAATATTCTAAAGGTTAAATAAGACTCTAAAGTATTCGAACTTATACTATAATAGATTTTTTATTAATCTATTAACTGATATATTATTCGTTAATAAATATATCACTTTGAATATTTCCTTTTAATACTCTTGTCTTATTTATATATTATAAATATTTATATAATAGAGTTTTATAATAATATATTTATTATTCTCGATAATTAATCAAATTATCTATTAATTATTATAAAAGATAATCCAGAGTTTATTAAAGTCTAGATATAAGTCCTTAAATAATTATTTGAATACTATAAACTCTTTTATAATAAAGGATATTCCGAGTATCTCTACTTTAATCGAGAAAGTTATTATTATTATTTGATAAATAACTCTCTATTAAATCAAGTTACCGAATAATGAAATAGTATATTCTTAAAATAAATATCTTATATCCGTATTATCTATAAAGGAAATATTAGAAGCGATTTGTAATTATACTTCCCTATACTTAATATTATACTGGATTACTAGAAAGCGAGTTTCGAATAGATATTTAATAGTCCAGTTCACGGCTATTAGGTGTTCAGGACCAGGATTAGTAAGAAACTAGAAGAATATTAAGATTATAAATACTATATCCGGATATATTATTATAGTAATATAGAGTATAAAATTAATCTTCTTTTAATACTCCTTGATTTGGTATTTCGGGACTTATCTATTATATTTCCTGAATTCAAGATTTAATAATAATATACTCGAGTACTTTCTATTAATCAATTCGAATTTCTTTATAATCTTCTTAATATAAGTATTATAAACGAGTTATATTTTTCGAATTACTCAATCCCTTATTACCTGTACTTTCAAGAATTATTCTATATCTCTTATATTATATAATTTATATATTCCCTTAATAGTCTTAATAATTTGAGTAATATAAAACTTATTATCTTTATAATAGAATACTTAAATATTATTAATATAAAATATAATAAAAACCTTATATTAAATATTTATGAATATATATATTTTCTCTTTTAAAACTTATAATCCTATACTCTTAAATATTCCAGTCCAGTTATTATATTATAAAGTAAGGAAGTCCCATAATCTATAAAGTACTCGATTGACCTCAATTATATACTTAAACCTTTCGAAACTAGATAGTAACTTGTATATAACTAATAATCCTTTTGACTTTCTTATAGTATTCACGAATATATTTACTATATCGAATTGTTTTATTTTAAGGTTAAAGTATATTATTATAATATAAGCGATTCGGAATGAGTATATTACTAATATAATTATATATATTAAAAGGATTATAAACTCTTTTTATAAATTATTATATATTATAATATATAAATAATACTTTATTAAGAATCTATTAATATCTATTTTATAAATAAAAACTCATTTCAAGGATAATAATAAAATCTCCTATTTAACTAGAATATTTAATATAATCCGTTAATACTCTCTAGTTTCTAGATTACTTAATTCGAGTATATAATCTATTTTAAACTTTATTTCAAATATATAACTTTCGAGTTCCTTTTATTACTTTGACTTTAATAGAAATTCGTTTTAATAAATTTATCAAGTTATTTTACTCTTACAAGTATTAAACTTCAAGTAAATCTTTTATAGAATTAATATAATTATAATAATATATATTATTATATTATTATATATTCCCGTAAACTCTTCTAGATAATTAGACTAGAAACTATTTATAAGAGTTTAGAAATGATTAGTATTACTTGAATTATTTATAGTTTCCAGTAAGGAGTTTAATAAGACTATTATACTACTATCTCCTATTCTATTAGAATTGCTATTAGATTTCCTACTTCGACTATATATTCTGAATCGATTATTACGAGTTTTTGATATTAGTCTTTTAATATACTTCCTTTTTGGTTTTATAATTAGTTTCTTATCCGCTCGATTTCGAGTTTCAGATTCTCTATTTATTAATACTTAATTATCTTAATCAATATTTACTAAAATCAATTTCAAGATATCCTTAACTAACAGATCCTATACTCGATTCTCATCTAGTAATTACTCTTCGATATTTTCACTAATAATATTAAAATATTTATAATATTTAATACTTTTATCTCCTATATTATATCTAACTAGTATTTCGGATTCCAGAGTATTTTCAGGTATTATAAATCCTATTCTATATATAAGTATATCTTTTATCCCCGAGTTATATTCCTATAAAATACTCGAAAACTCGTTTTATTTATCTTAATATTCTATACTCTCCAGACTCTCAAACTCTTATATATTTCGTTTTAATAATTCTATATTCTATAATTCTATATTATTAAATATTAAACCAATATTCCGGATCTCTTATTTTTCGATAAGTTTTATTAAATTTCGGACCTCTATAACTAAATAGTCGTCTAGTTACTCGTGAGCTTTTAAAGAATAGAATATATTCTCGTTAAATATAATATTTCTAGTAATAATAATCTTGTTGAGTATAAGTACTTATATATAATATATATTAGATATATAATATTCAATTAAATAACTAATATAATTATATAATATTACTTTAAATACTCTTTATATTTAATTTACTTCCTATTCCTTAACTATTAAATATATACGAGTATTATATATATATATCCCATTCCAATCAAGTTTAAGATTAACTATTATACATATAACGAGTATCAGATTGTATTATCTGAAATAGTTTCAGAATCACGAATCGAGTATTTTATTCAATAAACTCTATTTATATAAATATAATAGGCTTATATTATATAAATAAGCTATTACGAGTATTGTCTCCGGCCAGAGCTCTTCAAGAAGGCCTACTGAAAGGCGTATAATAAATACTTTATTAATCACTTCCTGTCCTACTCATTCAGATCCGCTATTAGATTCGTGAATATAGGAAGGAGAGAGTTCAAATTCAATATTCTCTTCTATATACTAATACTTATAAATAGTATTACTATATATAATAATAATTGTTTTCTCTTAATTATATTTCATTTTATAGATATTCAGGTTATATTACTTCTTTATCCAATACTCGAAGTTTTATATAATCTCAAAGACTTATATTCCCTCTTTACTTGAGAACGGGAATACAAAGAGCTTTTCACTAAACTCGTCCTTGATTACGAGTAATTAACTTGAATTATTATATACTATTGGATAATCGAATAAGTCCTAAATAATTCTCTAAAAGGGTCTTGAAGATCTCCTTTTAAATACTCGCCTTAATATTATTTATCTAATATATACTTATATATAATACTCGTATATTACTCTATTTGACCTTATAATTTACATATTCCTAATATAATATATAAGCTTTTAAAGTATTTAAAGACTTAAATATTCTATTTATATATATTACTTCTCCTTTATATTACTTTGTGATTAAAAGTATTTCCTGCTTCTCCTAAAAGACTCCTTGACTTTTCATTCGAGTATAAGATATATTAGTATACTCTCGATACTCGTGAGTATTTCGAATAGAGTATTTGAATAGGTTAAAAAAGGCTTGTATTTAATAAAAATAATATTATAAATATATATTATCTATAATAATATAATATTTTTATACTCGTCTCCTATCCTTAATATCTTATTAAATCTATAATACTATATTCCCTTCTTGTATAAGAGAGTTTCAAATATAATATTTATATAAAAATCCTCTATTACTATTATATCCGTAATCTCGAGATTAGTCTTCTTTCCATTTTACCTATTTAAAATACCCTTAATTATACAAGTATTATAACTAATTATCGGGAGACTCGAAGATCTTACCTTAATTATATATCCGGGATATTTATTAATAAATATTCCTTTATCGAATATTCGAATATTATTTACTATATATATTATATTATAATTATCTAATAATATACTTTCTGAAAACAGATATTATAAGAAGTCAAATATTAAATAAATCTCTAGTTCTAGTATTCTTATAAAAAGTATAAAATCGAGTATTAGAAAAGTAAACTTATCTACTAGAAGTTTTAATCGGTTATTTGTCTTTTTCGAGTTTCTATTACTACTAGTAATTACTTTATAATACGGTATCTAGGAGCCAGTAACGCTAGAAGCTAGTAATATTCACGAACTTATAATACCTAAAAGCCAATAATACCAGGAATTACTAACGCCCACGAACCTATAATATCTAAGAGCTAGTAACATTCACGAACTTGTAATATCTAAAAGCCAATAACACTAAGAGCTAGTAATACTAAAAGCCAATAACACCAAGAACTAACAATACTAGGAGCTAATAATGTTAGAAGATAATAATGTTCACGAATTTGTAATATCTAAAAACTAGTAATACTCACGAACTTATAATATCTAGGAACTAGTAATGCTCACGAACCTGTAATATCTAGAAGCCTATAATACTAGGAACTTTAATATCAAGAACGAAACGAGAATCCAGGAATAAAACACCAGGAACGAGGAGTAAAATATCCAATAAATAATAAGTATAATATTCAAGAACGAGGATCCAAGAACAAAACACCCAGTAAGTAACAAGTATAATATCTAGGAACGAGGAACCAAGAACAAAACGCTCTAGAATAAAAAGTCTAGTAAATAGCAAATATAATATTCAGGAATGAGGAGCCAGGAATAAAATACCCTGGAATAAAACACTCTAGAATAAAATGCCCTTTAATACTTTAAGGTAATAATCTACAAGTCCTTCTTATAATATAGTTTATAATATAGTTTATAGTATTCCCATTATACTAGCACTTCCAGAACTCGTACTCGCCACTAGTTAAGAGATTATAAAACACTTCTCTCTCCTTGACTTCTCTTCTCTTCTCTTCTCTTCTCCTTAATTTAGTATTCTTAATATAACTGGATCACTGAATATTATACCTCGACTTTTATAATACTTCTTACTATTATATAAATAAAGACCTTTTTATTATACCTTTTAGACTTGAAATACCGTACTTATAATAATTAAATTTAAACTCTTATAAATAATATAATCTTGATTTAAAGACTCTTGAATCGATTAAAGACTCGATTATACTATTTAATATATTTAAGATTATAATATTTAATATTATAATATATATAAAGTATAATATATATAAAGTATAATAAATATTATAATAATATTAGTTATTATATTATCTCCTTTATAAAAGAGATTTAAATACTCTTATTTAAACTATATTTTAATACCGAAAATCAATAATTTATTATATAAAAACTCTTTATTTAAATTTAAGTTTTAATCGCGTTTTTATTATAATTAACTAATTAATAATTCACTTTAACTAATTCTCGTTTTCCGTTAATCTTATAATCTTATAAATTTAATCTAATAATATTTCGGAATAAATAATATATATTTATATTAACTTTGGAACTTTTAATATTACTCTCTTTTCTGGAACGAGTAATAAGGGTAATTGAAATATTAAAATAGGTTTTACTTATTATTTACTTTTAGTCTTAATAATAACCTTTTTAATAATAAGAATACTAGTTTTATTAACCTTTTATTTTATTTTCTTTAACTTCAATTTAAAGTAAATAATCTTAATATTACTATTCTTGAATTTCTTTTTAATTTTATTTAATCTTTTATCGGATTTTTATAAATTATTATAAATAGTTTATAATTCTATTATCTTTTAATATTATCCGTTCTTTATAATTCCAATAAAGATTCTAATATATTTCTTTTTTAGAATAATTTTATTTTTATATTTTATATAAAAGTTAATTAAATTATAAATATTATTAAAATAAGGACTAATACTTTTAATAATTATAATAATTAATTTTTATTCTTTTATCTCGAATTAATACTTTATATAAAGTAAATAAATAATAGATATAATTATATTTACTAGTATAGAGTTTATTTACTATTAAATTCGATTAATAATTATTAATATTTGATTATTATTCTCCTTACTTTAATCGGATATTTCTTTATTTTTATTAATTTATTCCGGATTGTTTTTATTTTTATTAAATAAGAGTTTATTATTAAATATAATTTAAAGGCACTTTATATTATTTCCTTTATTAGTATAATCTATTTACTTTATCTCTTTAATTATAATTTCTAGTATTTAAATATTCATTTTATAATAATCTATTAGGATTTAGACTTCTTTATTAAAGACTCTTTTATTTATATTATTAATATAATAAGACGAATTATTACCTTTAATAAGAGTAAAAGCGATATTATTAAAGGAAGTATTATCGAAAAGGTTTTAAAGGGAAACTTGACTAGAAGATATTTGAATATAATTTATTATAAATTTAAATTTGTAATTTACTTTTTTAAAGGTTTTAAGAGTAATTAGAGTATAATATCGATTATAATAAACTAAAGGATTTGTAATTATTAATAAAGTAAATAAGTAATAAGTAATAGGGATTTTAAACTTAATATAAGGATTAATAACTTTAAGTAAATAATTATTATCAATTTACTTTTATAATATATAAATCGCGAAACGAGATATAAAGTTTATAAGAGATATTAAATCTAAGATTTTAATAAATATAAAGAATATAATAGTAAAATAAAGGGAATAGTATTAGGATTTTTAACAAAAATCCTTAAAAGGTTTATTAGTTTTTTCTCCTCTTTTAATAATATAAGTCTAGATATTATAATTTATTATTATTTTTATAATTCTTATTAAACTTATTCTCGTGAATATAATAGATTCAAGAATCCAATTTAATCGGGAATTCTATTTTATTAAAGTTTTATTTATAATAATATTTAAATTCAAGTATAGTATTCTTGAAATTAAAAGTAAGATATTATTAATTATTAGAATTTTATCCTTTTTATATAACTTTATAATATAGTTTATTATAGAATAATATATAAGAAGATAATATTTTTTTAACTTTTTATTTCAATTTATTATTAATTTTCCCGATTTCTAATTTAGGATTAATTTGATTAAATAATAGATTATTAAAATCCTTTTATAATCTATTTATATAAAAGACTAGTTAAATCTTATAAGATATTAATAATTTTAAATAATATAAGTATCTTATTATATTTAAGATCTCGAAGAGACTAGTTAATAAGTAATTTAGTTTATTTAAAGACTTATTTATCTTTTATATCTTTTTGATTATATAAACCTTATCTTTTAAACCGAAATCGAGTACTTATTATTTCTTATTAATTTACTTAACTTGCCATTCTTATACTTATTTTATATAAGTCTTGATATATATTATAATATTATTAATCCTCTTTATTTATTACTATATTTCTTATCTATTAAACTTTTCTCTAAATATCCGGAACTTGCTTGTAACTAATATTTAATCGAAGTCTAGATATGATTTATAATTATAATTAACTATTAAAGGGAATAGACTAGTCAATTTATAAGAATAAACGGTTCCGGTAATATTTAATACTAATAAGAGATTAGTCCAATTATCCTGAAAGTGATTAATAAATAGTCTCAAGCGGATATTAATAATCTGATTAATTATTTTTATTTATTTATTAATTTGAATATATTCTATAATTAATAGTTTTAGTTTTATTTTAGTTAATATTAATAGTTCGTTCATAAAGTCGGAAATGAATTAAAGTCCTCGATTACTAGTAATAGTCAAGGAATAGTCCCGGAATCTCCAAATATATTAATAATATAATAATATTACAGTCTTGACAATCGTGCTCTTATTTATAAAGAGATTAATATATTACTTGGATAGTCAATCCATTATAACGAAAATATTATTATAACTATTACTAGTGAATCTAGAAGAATAGGAAGTCTATAAACAAGTCATTTCACGTATATAAGGGAACGGGCAAGGGATGGAACAGGTCAGGAGTCTTGTTCCTAGACTTATGAAACTACTAGTATTCGTGACAATTCGTTATATATCAGTCAATATCGCTTATTCAAATCGATTACTAATAATAACATTTCGTGAATATCCTTATTTTTGTCTTCCTTGAATATATTATTATTATAATATTATAAATTTATTAAAGTAAACGAGTCTTTAAGTTATTATAATCATTTAGTATTATTAATTTCTTATTATAAAATAGTAATCTGTTAATTAATTCTTAAGGGAAAGTATAGTTCCGGGCCTTAATATATTCTTTATTAAAGTCTGGATTCGTATAATTTATTTATAATATTTCTTTTATTATCCTCAAGTCCTTAATAGGATTTATAATAAGAGTCTTATTTTAATCATTTTGTATTTTAATTAATACTAGAATTATCTCGAGAGAAAAGACAATTCTTATCTTTTCGGTCTTCTTTATTACTTTTTATATAAATATAAACTCGTTCTTATATAATAGGATATTAATAATAGTATTCTTCTTATTAAGATAATAAGTAATTTAGAAGTGAAATTGTAAGAATATATTTATTTATTGAATTTATTATTTATTTAATAGTTTCTTTATTTTGAAGTATTTAAGTACTTTATAGTTTATAATAATTACAAAATATAATAAACTAACGAGTTCTATTTATTATTCCTTAAATATTAAAATAATAATAAGGAATTCTTTATTATAAATCTTATAATAGATCTTTATTCCTTGAAAGGTTTTTAAATAAAAAGCAATAGGATATTATTTATTATCTTGAAAACACTTTTAAGAAATTATACTCGTAATAATTAAATCCGAATAATTAATCTCGATTTTAGTTTTCCGATTATATTAAAAGTAAAGAAATATAAAGATTAATATAAATATAATCTTTAAATAATAAAAAGTATTTAATTATTCCTTATTTAATTCTAGTTTTAATAGTTTATACTTTCTTATTAAATGATTAAGGGATCTAGAAATATATTTATATATTTAAATAAATCTTTAATAAAAGTTATAAAATTCTAGAAATAATTAAATTTTCTTTTTTATTAAAAATACTTTTTAATTCCGGATAATAATAATCTTAATAAAGTTTATTTATATATTATAATTTAATATTATAAAATTTAAGAATATTATTTTAATAATTTTAAATTTATATTTATAAATATTAATTTATAATCTTATTTCTTGGAATTTTTATAAAACTATTTTAATATATTATTAATATTCCTTTTTATTTTTAAAAAAGATAAATATATTATTAATATATATTAAATAGAAATTATTTAAATAATTTATAAAAATAATATTAATATACTTTTAAAATATTATTAAATTATTATATAATTTAAAAAAGAAAATAATCGAATTAAAAGAATTATATTTTATTTAGAATATTATTTATATTATAGATTTAAATTTTATTTGAATATAATTAAAAGTATATTTTATATTAAATTTCGTGAATATTAATAAATTAATTAATTAATTAAGGATTTTAATAATTAAAAGTAAGGAATACTAGTCCTTTTTCATTAAGGTATTAAATTAATAATAATTAATATAAAAAAAATTATTTTTATTTTTATTTTTTACAAATAAGATTAATAATAAATATAAGGAATTTAATAGTTTAATAAAATCCTTTTTTAAATTCTTTATTAAATATTCTCTTTTTTTTTCGAATTCCGGAATATTTATTTTATATAAGTAAATTATTATTATAAAAGACTCTAATCTATTAAATCTTAATTTATAATCGAATAGTTAAGATTAAGAAAGTATATTCACGATTCTTTTCAAGAAGGTATTAATTAGTTTATATAATTAAAAAGATAAAGTGACTTTTAATTCCTTAATTTTAATAATATCCGAAATTGTAATATTATCGAGAGTATCTTATTCCTCTTTATCAAATAAGTATATTATTTCCTTAATTAAAATATAATATCTTATAGATTATATCTTTTTTAATTATTTAAATATAATTATTTATTAAAAAAGAGACTTATATTTGACTTTTTCTAAAATATAATTAATCTTATTAATAATTATAAACTCGTTATAATTATTAGTTTCTTTTATACTTATCTAGAATATAATAGTTTTAATTAAATAAATAAAATTATTATATTAATTATTAATATCGAAAATATTAAAGTCTAGTTTCTCTTTTTATTATTAATATTTAATCTTTTATATTTGAAGATTATTAAGTAATAATCTAAATTATCTTTTCTTAATTTCTTATTAAAAGTTTATATTTATATTTTTAAGGACTTGAATTAATATACTTATTAATTTGTCTTTTTATTAATAATTCCCTTTAAGGAATTAGTTATATTAATTCGAATCTTATTAATTTAATTTATAATCTTTTAATTAATGAAAATAGTTTTATTAATAATTTAATAAAATATTATATTTTATAAATTACTTTTTATTAAATATAAGATTATAAGAATTGAATTTAATAATAAGGAAATATTATCGGGATTATTTATATTTATTAAACTTCAAATTTAATTTAATAATTTATTAAATGATTTTATTAAATTAGTTATCGAATTCTTATAAGGAAATTAGTTTTTTGAATTTGTATATTAGTATATATAATATATTTATTAATAAATAAATAAGATTTTGATTAATTAAAGTATAAATATTTATTCCGATATTTATTAAAGTATTAAAAGTTTTAGTTTTGCTTTTTTAATTTACTTTATAATTAATAAGAAATTGTCTTTTATTAATAAATTAAATTAGATTAATAAATCTTTAATAAAGATATTACTTTAAACTAATTATTTTTAGTTTTAAAATTAAACTTTTTTCGAATTATTATTAGAGATTTTATTATTTAATAAATATTAATATATATTCTTATTATTCGGATTTTATTTATTATCTTTAAAATCGGACTAGTCTTTTTTAATAAATATAAATTTATTTAAATCCGAATAATTTTTCTTTTAATATTTTATTTTATTATATTAGAAATATTATAGATTATTTGATTTTTTAGTCTTATTCTTATTTTCTCAATAAAATAATTTTTTTAATTAAAAGAATATTAAGTATATAATAGTAAAAATATTATAAAATCTATTTATATATTATAAACTGGAAATTATATATTAATAAATAATTTTAATTTATTAGTTCTTTTAATTTTATTAGTTTTTAATAAGAAAAAGTTTATTTTCTTATTTTATATATTATTTAATTAAATCCTTAATTAAATCGAATTTCTTATTTTCTAGACTCTTTAATAGTTTAATATTTATTTTATTTAATAGATTATTATATTAGTCTTTTAGTAATTTATTTAATTTAATTATAAAATAAGTAAAGTCTATTCAAAAAGCAAAAAAAGACTTATTCCTTTATTTAAATTTTCAATAGTTCTTTTTAATTTATTACTTGACTATTTTCTTATTCTTATTATAAGTTTAATAAAGGATTTTAAAGATCTATTCAATTTTTATAATTGGGATAATTAAACCGGATTATAATTTATTATAAATAAAGTCTTTAAGATCTTTAATTATTAATCGAGTTATATAAATAATCTTAAAAGTATTATTATTAAATTTAAAGGAGTTTTATATTAGTTTATTTTATATATTAAAGATCTAGTCTTTAATAAGATAATTATCCTTTCTTATAAAGGGAATAAAGTCCTTAATTTTAATAAATTATTAATAATCGAGTAAATTCTCAATTATATAAATAAAAAGAATTATAAAAACTTTCTTTTAATTATTCTATAAAGTTTTTAAAGATTCGTTTCGATTTTTATATAAATCTATTTATTTTTTCTTTTATTTTATTATTTTCACTTGAATTAATTATTCCTTTTTTTAAAAACGAGTAATAAAGACTTTATATTATTATTTTAATTAATAAGTATATAAATTTAATTAATAAAATATTTAATATAATTATAGAAACTTTAATTGGACTTTATTCACTTATTAATAATTCTTATAAAGTAATTAACTAGTATTTAATAGACCCTTATCTTTCGATTTTATTTTATTATTTTTAAATATTCCTTTATAAACTTATCTTTTAGATTAATGAATAATATCTTATTATTATCTCTTGAGATAATAGTCAAATAGTCCTCTCGATATTAGAGATTTATAATATCGAATTTCTCCTTTTTAGTCTTATTCTATTATTATTCCTTATTCTTGGAGTCAAGGCGAATAGATTAAGGAATATCTTTCTGGAAAGTATTATTCGATTCGATCTTATTAATATCCGGCTTATAATAGATATTTACTATAATAGAATATTAGATTAGATTCTAGTTCAAGAATAATAGACTAAAACTAGTAATTATCTTTTCTTATTTGAAATCGGTAAACTGAAACCGATTATTAAGTCTTTTCTTATTTGAAATTAATAGACTAAAACCGATTATCAAATTCTTTATTATTTTGAATTAGTAAAGGGGAATCGATTATTATCTTATTTTAAGGGAATATACCTTTAAATAATAGATTTAAAGATTAGATTTTCGTTAAATACACCTTTCTAGAACAGGGGTTTTTACTGATAAGGGATATTAAAGTTTTAGTAAAAAAAGATAAGGTTTCTACAAGATTGGTGACGTGAATCTCCTGTTTGGGCCTAGTATAGGCCCTTAAGCCAATAAGAGCCCTTAAATCCAAGAGGATAATCTCCCGAGCTTAAAATCACGTTCTTATTTAATGCGCTAGCGCTTAATAAGTCACGTGATATTGGTCTAATTTAAATTATAGACCTGAAATAGGCCAATTTAGGAAAAATAAAATCACGTGCTTAGTCTTATTATTAAGAAAGTTGTAATTTTTTAAAAATTTAAACCCGATATTGAGATTTTGAGGTGCAGTTATAACGACGTTATTGTGTAAGGTAGGAATACCAAAATCACGATTTCTATCACTTATTTAAGACTTAAAATACCGCCTTAATAAACGGCATTATAAGGATTCCATTTAACTGGTAATTTGGAGCTAATTGATGGGTTACTAGGAAAAAAATTACACGTGATTTAGACTATTATTCGTGATAATTTAATTTTTTAAAAAATAGGTGCGGAAAATGGGTGCGAAATGGGTGCACGGGAGTTCTGTAAGTGCGGCGGCCTTAAATTTAAGGGTCTTCACGATTTTCACTATTTATTTAATACTTAAAATGCCGTATTAATTAAGTGCCTTGTATGGATTTCGTTTGACTAGTAATTTAAGTCTAGTTAATTGGTTGTTAAGAAAAAAGTTTGCACGTGATTTGGACTGTTATTCGTGATAATTTAATTTTTTAAAAAATGGATACGGAAGATAGATACGAAATGGATACACGGGAGTTATATAAGTGTAGCGGTCTTAAATTTAAGGGTCTTCACGATTTCTATCACTTATTTAATATTTAAAATATTACTTTAATTAAGTGCTTTACGGAGATTTCGTTTAACTAGTAATTTAGGCCTAGTTAATGGGTTGTTAAGAAAAAAGTTTACACGTGATTCGGACTGTTATTCGTGATAATTTATTTTTTTAAAAAATGAGTGCGGAAAATGGGTACGAAATGTGTAATGGTCGGGATACCCGTTATATGATTAGCTTGATTGTGATTGTATTGGTTTCAGGCTAAGGGAACCGACATTTGTAACACTGACGTCTCAGGTTAAGGGTATGGGCAAGTATTGGGAGGGCATAAGACACTTCTCTCTCCTTGACTTCTCTTCTCTTCTCTTCTCCTTAATTTAGTATTCCTAATATAACTGGATTACTGAATGCTATACCTTGACCTTTGTTACGGTCCTATAAAGGGAGCTTACGAGTGGAGTATTTGTAGGGGAATACCGTTTATTGAGAAAACTAAGTTAAGGAGGAAAGGAGGAACTCGAGGATCGAGTCTCCTTAAATATCTAGATTTCGCTTGTGGCCCTTCTTAATTAGGCTTAGTGCCGTAAATTTCCCTTAAGCCCAAATTTATCCCAAGCCTAAATTTACTCGTCACGTGCACAATCCGTCACGTGACACTAAGAACTTTAGGGACATGTGACTAGTATAATATCATACAAGTCTAGGCCGTTATAACCTTTGTAGTACTTCTTGTTATTACAAAATGGATGCGAAATAGTATACGGGAGTTATATAAGTATAATAGTCTTAAATTTAAGAGTTTTTATGATTTTTATTATTTATTTAATACTTAAAATACTGTTTTAATTAAGTATTTTATAAGAATTTCATTTGATTAATAATTTAGGCCTAGTTAATGGATTATTAAAAAAAAGTTTATATATAATCCGGATTATTATTTATAATAATTTAATTTTTTCAAAAATTAAAATGGAATATAAATATAATAAAGAGAGTATAAGAATTAATAAATATAAAGACTTTAAATTTAAAGTATTAAATAATATTTATTATTTATTTAATAATTAAAATATTACTTTAATTAAATAAAAACTTTTTAAATTTAAAATATTATTTAAATATAATAATTATTTAAATAAAAATTCTTTTAAATAAAGATTTTTAATAATAAAAAATATTTTAAATTAAAGACTTTTTTAATAAATTTTTTAATATTTTTTTATTATTTTAAAATAAAATACTTTTTATTTAAAATAATAAAATAATAATAAAAATATTTATTTTATTTAAATAAAAAATTCTTTTAAATTTAAT
>KZ613464.1:612314-726224 GCA_002865625.1 Hyaloscypha hepaticicola | reverse complement strand
ATAAAAGTATTAATAAAAAAATTAAATTAATAATAAAAATCTTTTTATTAATTATAAATATTATTAAATATATTAAAATTTATTAATAATTATATAATTTTCATTCCTTTTTAATATATAATAATTTTAATTTTTTTTAAAAAAGGTTTATTATTTAATATATTTTTAATTTATTAATAAAATATATTTGATTTTATTTATAAAAATGTTTTTAATTTAATTTAATATATAATAAATTAAATAACCTTTTTATATTAATCTTTATTATAAATTAAATATAAAATATTATCGCACGCAATTCAGTCTCAGTTATATTATTGTCAGTCCACTTGACAAGGTGCTCGCTGTGTTTATATAAGAATTTACTAAACTCAGGGTATATAATTTCGGTACTCGTTCCGTTTCCTTTTTACTCTTTTAGCTAGACAAGTCAATATAATTCGATCCTTATAATAATTCCCTATACTCTGTTCATATAATGTGTATTAGTTATGAGCCCGGCCTGCGAGTATTAAAGCTTCCATTTAAATACAAATAGAGTATAGCGGATTGTATACTTCTTTAACTCTTCGAATACTCACTTCGGTGTCTTCTCGACCTTATTTAATGTAATCACGAGCGTTTAATAACCAATAGTAGAGCTCAAGGACCTTAAGTTCAAGGGGTATAGTATGTATATAAAATGGTGGTCTCAAGTCGAATGGAAAGCCCGAGAGGATGGGATTTGGGATCTTGTTGATCCCGAAGGTCCAGATATTCCAGTGTATAATATCTCACTACCAAGACCTCTACCCACAATCAGCGAGTTTAAGGTAAAGTTAGACGAAGAATGTACGGCTATTCACAAGATTGCTGTAAACGAATAGATGTCTTGAAATCCTGAAGGCGGTTCTTAAGACCTGAATACCAAATCCAAAACTCCCGTTTCTACTATATTCAAGGATATAAAGGTAGAGTATACGGCCCTCCTTCAGGACTATATTATTATGTCGAATATTCACAAAACGTGTTCAGAATAGTAGAGCCGTTTTCTTATCTGGCTCACGAAGACTATTGATACTGATATATGAGTAGTTATAATTACTATTCTCCAAGCTCGAACGAGTATTCTACTGGGGAGTTCCCGAATATCCTCTTTAACCGGAATGCTTACACCTGTCCAAGATCACGGATCCATTCAGGAGATTCTTCGCTCCCTCAAATACCAGTATACTCTCTCGGATATGATAGTCTTCTCGACTGTTCGTGAAATATACCGGAAGGTCATTTCCGATGGCTACAAAGGAGTAGTGAACCAGGAGTGTTAGTATTCCGAGTGGCGCTCAGTTTACGAGAATGCTAAGCTTTATAATATCCCTGAAATCCAAGGGACCCATGGCATTAAGGACTTCCTCGAGTATATTACTCGAAAAATGCAGTCCAAATGGGGATAAGACAAGCTCTTCGAATTCTGGTAAAACGATAAACTCGGCCTGTCTATACTCGACCTTGATAGGTACGGAATCCTCTTCTTACGTATAGTTTACGAGAGCTCGAAGGCAAAGTCGGGAACTGGCCCTTCGGTCTTTATAACACTCGGTGAGTGTCGAGACGACTCCCCTGAATACCAAGCCGATTCAGGAAAGGCTGGAGGGTCCGAGAGTAAGCCCGAGAATAAGTCAGAGTATCGAGAATATCCCTGTAATCCTTATGCCAAGAGATAGTACCTTTGGAAACTGTAAGGGTATACTCGGTTGGAATTTGCTATTACTGGTTCCAATACTTACTCACTTAAGTACGAGCCTTCGGAAGAGTATTATACCGAAATTAGGAAAGTATTGTTTATACCAAAATGGAAAGATCTCCGAGCTGAACTCGAAAAGAAGTACGGAATCAAGGTCTAAGAGAAAGCGGTAACTGGTAGTAGTGGAAGCTCGAAGAAGACGGGGAACTAATCGAAAGTTCTAGACGGGAATTTCAGTACTATAGTGCTTGATCCCAATCTTATTTTGGGAATATCTAGTATTGGGATATACTCAATACTAGACTTTTCAAGGTACCCGCTATCGGAGAGTATACTACTGGATAATTGTGGTATAATGTATGTGATGAATGATATTCGTTTACTCGATAAAGGATTATTCGTCCCGGAATATCCAGAGTATACAGTTAAGACAGGAAGTTCGAGCCTCCCGATACTTAATCGTGGTACTTGTATAATCAAGAGTATTCTAAACGGGAAAAAGGATAAGGTCAATCTCGTTTTGAATAATATGATAGTTATGAAAGGTTTTCACGTGAATATCGTGTCAGAAGTTCTCTTATATAAGAGGGGAGTGTGGTACTATAGGTATAACGGAATATTGAGGTTCGGGAACGAGTATAAAAGTACTATATTATTAAATATGACCCGTTTATATAATATCGTTTTTATTAAATATAAGTCACTTTTAACCTATTCAAATGCTCTATCCGTTATCTTAACTAGTACAGGCGGTATACTTGTGTATCCCACACTCGAATGAAAAGTCAAGGAGTCTTTCAGGAAAAGCAGGAAATACCTCTAATCACGAAGTGATATGGAGGAGAGGTGGTATACACGAGTAGGACATCTAGGGCCCTAAGCACTTCAAAAGCTCGTGTATCACGTGAGGAATATGCAAATTACAGGGTCAAGTAGAGTAATGTGTATATACTGTATGTAATTGTATACTAGGCAGGTAATCTCAAGGCGAGTATCTGAAAGAAGGTCTCCAAGACCCTTCTGGAGGATTGTCTGGGACTTATTCGACTATCCAGTCGTGTATAATAATTCAAGTTGGCTGCTCGTGATTAAGGACGAATTTAGTGGAAAGCTCTTCGTGTTCTCATTCCCGAGTAAAGAAGGGGAACAGGTCTTCAATATTATATAAAACTTCGAGTATTAGGTAAAGCGGTAATATAATCTCTTAATATATAAAATAAAGTATAATCAAGAAAAGGCGGTTATTACTATACGAGAGAATACTGCTTACAAGTATTAGTATATGGAGGAGGGTATTGAACTTGAGTTCTCCCCATCCCATACTTATAAGTCTAATGGCGGATCCGAATAAGCCGGACAGGAAGTGATCGATAAAGCACTTGTTATACACCTGTTAGTAAGACTTCCTGAAGAGCTCTGGCCGGAAATGATACTCGTGACAGCCTATTTATATAATATAAGCCTATTATACTTATATGATTAGCACTCGCCGAACGAAATACTCGATTCGTGGTTCCGAAACTACTTTAGATAGTATAACCCTATACTCGTTACACGGATTATAGTCGATCTCAGGCCAGACTGGAATGGGATCTATATATATAGTACTCGGGTATATCCAATAGTTAAGGAGAGGGAAGTAAAGCAGATATGGAGAGTATTTAAAGTTAAACCGCGCGGACATATCAGTTACTTGGTTGGATATTGTATATCTAATATATACTATATATAGATACCCGTATTCGACAAGGTTATTATTACTAGAAATATTATATTTGACGAGAATATACTCTATTCCTCGAAAGCTCACGAGTAATTGGATGGCTATTTAATTATAGAGGCCCGAAATGTAATAGAGTTTATCGAAGAAGAGGAGGTCCGGGATACTAGATTAATACTCGATAATATAGGAATATAGAATATTAAATTATTAGAATAAAATATTCAGGAATCTGAAAATCTGGGGAATATAGAGGATTAAAACGAGTAAAACGAGTTCTCGAGTATTTTACAAGAATATAACTCGGGAGTGAAAGATATGCCTATTTAGGGAATAGGACTTATAATCCTTGAAAATATTCCGGAACCCGAAATACTAGTTATTTAATGGAGTGTGGGAAAAGAAAGTACTGAATAGCCGAAAGGGTATAGTACTATTGGCAAGAATGCTGAAGAGTGTTCGCTAGGTCAGAATTAAGTATAGGATCCACTTTTAGACTAATTAAGTGTCTTGGAACTAGTTTTAGTGAATAGTATTCAAGGTGAGTAGTCGAATAATAGGGAATCTGAAACTCGAGATCGAGCGGACAAGGAATTAATTATAAAGTCTAAGAGGAAGTATATTAAAAAGCCTTTACCGAAAACTCGTAATAACCAGTTCGGAATGTGTAGTCGAAACAGGAAACCTGATAGCAATTCTGGTGGAGTAGGGAATAGTAGTATAGTAATTGTATTGAGTTCCCTATTGGAAATAATAAACGGTTCAGGTGATATTGACTATTCTCAAATTCTTATAGATAGTTTCTGGCCTGATTATCTAGAAGAATTTACGGGAGTATATGATAATATAATAGTATATATTATTATAGTTATATTAGTTCTTCAAAAGACCTATTCGAAATATAATACTCACGGGAGTAAAATAACTTAATATATTTATTAAAATGATCTTTCACTTATATTAAAGTAGTGGAGGGATCTCGAAAAATATATATTCGGAATAGAGTTTAAAGTAGATTGTATATTCGAGTTGAGAAATCTGGAAGCTAGGGAATATTAGCGGGTTGTATCGAGTATTCCAGTTGAGTAGGAAATCTTATTGCTATTCTTAAAGTGAATATTCACGTATAAAGTGGATACTAATAGTTTCTTAATAAAGTGCTATTCGCGTATTGTAGTATATGGCGATTTGTAAGAGGAGTCTATAATCCTATCGATATACGTGATTATACTAGTAGTATATTCGTTTCGAATTACTTGTATAATAGCGGCCCATTTTGACCTTGAAATGAAGTAGTTCGATATAGTGAATATGTTTGTTAATACTATCCGGAATTTAGAGAGACTACCAGTTATATACAAGTTACTACCTGGTTTCGAAAGGCCTGGGTATGTGATGGAAGTTGACCGAGCTCTGTATAGGTTACGGGACTCCCTTGCCTTATAGTATAATAACTGGACTGGAATGTTCAAGAGGATAGGATTACTAGTTTTATAGGAAGAAGTGTGTATTTTTATAGACATCGAGTATAAGGTATTTATTATATTTTACATTAATAATATTCAGGTGCTTTACTACAAAGACGATAAGATCCGTGTTATCAAGGTTATTAAATCGATTAAGGAAGTATATGAGTTACGTGATATGGGAGATATGGGATGGTTCCTGGAAGTACGGGTAATAAGGGACCGAGTAATTCGAAAAATATAACTTGTTCACAATATCTATATCGAGAAGATTATAAAGAAATTCGAATTAATTAATAGAAAGTGCCCGAGTACACTACTACCAGGTCTCGAGTTTAGGAAATATAATAGGCAAGTTCCAAAATGCCAAATCAAGGAGTATTAGGAGAAAGTTAATTCAGTACTCTATATTACTATTATAATCCGCCCGGATATAGCTTTTATAGTTTTAATATTCTTCCAGTTCCTCACGAATCCAGGCCCCGAGCACTTGATAGCCATAAACTGGATTATTAAATATCTGTTCGGAACTCGATTTCTAGTAATCCAGTATAATATTGAATATAGGGAAGTATAGTTATAAATCGCCTTCAATACTTTCTTTACGGATAATACGGATATAAGATATTCGTTTTAAGGATATACTATCTTACTATTCGGTGACTTGATCTAATAGAGAGCCGCTCGTTAGATAATTGTAATAACTTCCTTGATTAAAGTAGAAATACTCGGAATATTATTCACCGTAAAAGAGTTTATAGTACTCAAATGACTATTCAGGGACTTATACCTAGATCTCGGCGAGTTCTGGATTATCTTTTATAATAATTAATAGATAATTCGATTAATCGTCGGGAATAACGAATATATTGTTATAAAACTCCGTTATATGGATATTCAGAATATATAAGTAAGATAAGAGTACTAAAAGGGAGTGTTCGAAGTGATATACTTACTAATAAATAATATACTAATTGATAGGTTAACGAAAAATCTATTATAGTATAAGTTCGAATACTTTAGAGCTTTACTTAACCTTTAAGATATTCGTGGAATGCTCGAAAAGATTGAATAATCGAGGAGAAATACTCGTTTCTTTTATTATTTTATTTATAATACTAAAAAATTCAAGAAAAAGGAGTATTCGAATAGAGAACCAGTTCTATTCCGAAGAGTATTCAAATAAGAATAAGAAGTGGGAATCGATTCCAAGCCGGTATATTTAGAGTTCCGAAGCTTGTTATTTTATAAAGTGTTAAAAAACGTATTTACTGTAACGTGGAAGGTACTCTTGAAACGAGTCTTGAGATTATCTGAAACCTTCCAGTAAGTACTGTTATTACCAAAATCGAGCAGATCAATATTCTCCGCGTCTCCCGTATCCTTGTTCTCGCTCTTAATCTCCTTCGACTCCAGTCCCAAATACTACTTTACTACTGTCCGAGTATTCTTTAATTCCTAGAAGTGTAAATTAGTATAGATAAAAGCTTAAAGATTTTCTGGAGAATTTACTGGGTCTTTCTTATCTCTCTCACGGAAAAGCTTTATTATTTTCAAGGCGAGGGGAAGACAACTATCTGAAATGCTCTCACACTTACCACTATTAGTACAAGTATAATAGCGGGAGATAGGACCTTTATTAGTATTATTATAATAATAGCCATCGTTTTTGTCTTAAAGAGCACCGCCCACGCACCGGGCACACGGACGAGAATAAATTGTACCTGAAAAATATATTAATTTTTTAAAGGAGTACTGGAAGATATTATAGAAAATTTACTCTTTGTATGACCGCCAGGTATAGTATCTGCTGTCTGCTTTTTCTGCTTTTTGGAAGTGGTTGGGAGCTTTTTTAGAACCTTCTTTAGAGACTTTTTCAAATGAAAGTTAATCCGAATAGTGAAAATACCAAGGAAAAAACGCGTTTTCGGACATACCTTCGCGACACGTGCCTTATAAATATTTTCGATACACTAATTGGGCTTCCGAGTAGACTTTTTGGATACCGAGATACCTACTATACTATCTGATACTTGTTTAATCTAATATTTGGAATGGTTCGAAGGTTCTAAATTGGAAGTAATAGTATAAGACGAAAAGGAACGAGTATATTGGAGTGTAAAAGGGGCGTTTTTGGTAAGAATATTCGTGGGATTATATAGAGGGTTCGATATTATTAGTGATTGCGAGTAAGCGTATTACACTAAGCCAATTTGGGTCGAGAGCTATATAGTACAGTATTCGATATTATCCCGCACACTCTGATTGGTCAGGAATACTATTCGCTTAATTAGCGAGCACTTGACAAGTGGATTACTAATTAGCGAGTATTATTCCTGGGGGGTATATTGTATATAGTTCAGTCTCAATCACGTTATTACCAGTCCACTTAATAAGGTGCTCACTGTATTCATGTAAGAATTTACTAAACTCAAGGCATATAATTTCGGTACTCGTTCCGCTTTCTTCTTACTCTTTTAGTTAGACAAGTTAATACAATTCGATCCTTACAATAACTCCTTATACTCTGTTTATACGACGTGTGTTAAATATTTTATAAAATTATATTTTTAAATTATATATTATTATAATATTATATCTTTTATAAATTAATTTTTTAATTAATAAAATTTTAATTATTTATAAATTTTTATTTTTATTTTAAAATTTAAAATTGATTAATTAATATCACGTGATTTGGTAAATTAAAATATTTTAATTTAATATAAAATTGAATATAATTAAATGAATTCTTTATATAAGTATTAAAATTTAATAAAAATTAAAAAATTAAAAAATTAAAATTAAATTTTCTTTTAATTAATAAACTAATAAGCAATCACGTGAGTATTAATATAAGCTTTTAACTATTAAATCACAAAGTTAATTATGTGTTTTAATTTTAATTTCAATATTTAATATAAATAATAATTATTTATTTTAAAAATATTAAATTTTTAAAAAAAATTTAAAAATTTAAAAATTTAAATTATTAAAACTTATTATTAAAGCTCACGTGACTTTGCGTATATAAATATATTAAATTAACGTGTCTTTAACTTGAATTAAACGAATTTTTAATATTTATTTTTATTTTTAAAAATATACTCGAATTTTTTAATTTTTATTAAATTTAAACCTTTATAAAAAAGTAAATCTTGATTTAAAGGCTCTTGAATCGACCGAAGGCTCGATTATACTATATTTATTTTAATAATATTATTTATTTAATCTTCCTTATCTTTTATTATTTCAAGAATTTTAATAATCTCTTTTATTATATAAATTACTTTATTACTTGATTATAGTTTATATAAGTTAATCTCCGTTTTTAAACAATCACTCGTATATATTTGATTTCTCTTATATATTTTTATAATCTTTTCTGATATGGAAATATTATAGTGCAATTAAGGACTAGGAAACCGACATATATAACAATCTCATTTATTCTTTAGACCGTTACGATTTGGAATACACAGGTTATTACTCACCGCAATTCTACTCTAACGTTCTCGCCGTGATTGTCTCGACCGTTATTGGCCCTTTCACTGCTTCGATCTGCCAATCTACATGGAAAACTAGTATGAAATAAACTCAATATATGTTATTTGCTGACTAAGGCATTTTCAAAATTTCTCCTCGAAACACTTCTTATTGATGTATTGAATAGCGGATCTAGCTTGATTACACCTAAAATGAATTACCCCATTCGTCCTGGTGCCGACGCTACTTGCTCTGCGTCCATCGGGGGCGGTGCGTCAATTGATATCACTACTCTCGATCTTACGGGCGGAGAAACGGTCGTGCTTTTCATGGCCGGGCCTGATGGTACTGTTGTCTAGGCAAATGCTTTCGATGGCTTTACTACCAGCGTATCCAACGCTTCTATTCCGTCATCGCTTTCTACAACTAACTCTTCTTCCACCTCAACCTCATCGGCGTCGATCTCAAAAACCACGTCTCATTTGACTCCAACTTCCTCGTCGTCGGTCTCAAAAACCTTCACTTCTTTCACATCAACTTCCTCTTCGTCGTCATGGGTGGCAACTACTGGCACGGCAGTCCCAGGCGAATCTGCTTTACCTACTTGTGGCCAGCTTTGTTTTAATAACATGCTTGCCCAATACTCGACCCTTGGATGTTCTCCACTGGATTCTTATTGCTTATGCAGTAATGTCAACTTTGGCTTTGGACTGTTCGAACGGGGCTTGCGGTACTGCTGTTGCGAGTACTGTAATTGCTTTTGGAAGTGCGTACTGCTCTTCCGCAATTGCCAACAATACAGTTTAATCACCTTTAATAAATGCTGCTCATTAATGTTCTACAAGATCTTAATGTTCTTCTGATTTATCAAGCTGTTCGTGTGATTGATATAATTCAATCTTATCCCCGTTACCTTACTGTTTTCTGTTGTTAGAAAATTAGAAGCGACCTTTCTTTGGTAAATAATCCACCGCAATTTCCTAGATTCGAGACATGTAAAGTATAAGCAAGAACTCACAAATGGACTCCCTTAATATAGACATTATGATATAAAGTTTTTTGCTTGAAAAGATGCCTGATTATTTAATTCTTTCCTTGATTATACTTGCATCAGGGCTCGTCAAATTCCAAGCAAGTATTTACAAGGAAACAAGGAAATGAAGTCGAAGTAACGATAATCCGGATTCTTAACTTCTAGTTTTCAGTATAGATGTCTCAGTCAGATAATGCCACTACGAATTCTATAGCGCTTCGAAGTTTTTTTTACTTACTCTAATGCTAATCCTCCCAGCTCTATTGAATGAAGGGTTCCTCGGCGAGTCGCAATGCTAGGGTGAAAGGTTCACCACACCACACGCCCACACCACCTTTAACCGCCTAACCCAAAAAAAGCGATTTTTTCAAAGTTTCCAGAAAACTCTCAAAATTTGCTCAGAGAATAATCTGAGGGCGTAGATCACCAATATCCACTCATTTCCTTCATTTCGTGGTTTTTTGGTAGTGAAATTTGAACTTTGGTAATTTTGGGCGGTTGAGTGGTATTGGTGGTTGGCCGGTGAACCCTTCTAAGCGACCCCTTTATACAGTAAGCGAAAAGGGGTCGCTTAGGTAATTTACAGCGCTTCGTTTAGGGGCTGTGCAGCGACTTGCACCTCTAACTCTAAGCTAAAGGGCCGACGTAGTGCCCTTTGGGATATTAAAGCCGAAGAGGGGAGAAACACCCGGGCGAATACCAAAGCAGACTTAAATAAGGAGAATGAGCCCAATTCTTCAACGTTTAGGCTGCAATATTACAGCGTAAACAAAGTAAACTTAAATACGCCAATACAGAAGATGAGCCCTTTATCCTTCAACGGCTCGGCCTCCCAAAAGGGTCGAAAGCTTCTGCGGCTAGGGGAAATCATTTCTAGGCTACTTGGCCAAAGGTCTAGATAAGATCTTAGAGATCGGCGACTAAGCGTCATACGTGGGGCCAATAGCAGCATCTCGTGAGGAAAGAAGCAGGCTGTGTGGATAGGCATGGGTATCCAAAGCGCTTCCTGCTTCGGGGGCATACAAATTGGGTTACCCCCCGGTGTAGTCTTGAATAAGCTTTGGTGTTCAACTTTAAGCCAAGTATCCTGCTCGATTGAAAAGTCCCTTGCAAGTTGCAGCGGGACAGAAAACCTCCACCTAGAAATTGTTATGAGAAGTGCCTCTGTCACAGAACATTAAGAATTCATGTGCAGTAGTTCTGACCAAAAATCTCACTCGCAGTTTCGTAAATAGGGATCTTTTGCTTAGACTTATTCCGGATATAACGCTTTCCTCGCCTTGTTATGCGGTTTACTAGGACAGATCAATGTCGTCGAGTAAATTTATCTTGTTTTCAAAGCCGTCCTGCCAAATGGGAGTGGTAGTCGGCACAATCTTTCCTTCGGTTTTTAGTTCTTCTCTTCACTGATTTCAAACTGTCTCTGTACCAAAGGGCCTCCGAGGTCCCCGCGCACATTTTATTTTCTTCATGTTCTTGTTTTTAGATATTGGACCCAATACACCACTACACCCATTGGGATCTGGATTAATACCTCCTCAAAGCCGCCTGTGGTCGAAACTCCAACATCGCTGTTTATTCCGCTATATATCTTTCAGCACTACTACAGCCCTCGTCAGCTATGTTTTCTCCACATTATATCGTTTTCTGGCTCTCCGTGGCTCTCCAAGGCGTGAACGCTTTGAATGCTGCTGCCCCTTACGAAATAGTCTACCTCTATAATGCATATAAGATGGAATTTCTCACGTTTACATCGCCGGGCTCGAGAAAAATAGCTCCAGGATGCACTCATGTACCCTATACCGGGAACCCCGCAGCACATCCGGCTATCATAAACACCAACCTCGTTGCGAGTGCGATAGCGGAAGGGGTAGTGGGAATCTGCACTTTCAACGAATCTATGAGGCATGTCTAAACCTCTGGGTGGGAGAGAGAATTGCGTAATAAGGAAGCATCGCCGCGTTTTGGCGCAGCCAATGCAGCGATTCTCAACGACCCTCTTACACGCACCCTCGACCCCAATGGCGATCGACTAGCTGTTGTAGTTAACGACCCGGCTACTATAGGAGACGAAGAACTACTCACTCCACTAGATCGGATCTTTTAATTAATCGATTTGACTACAATGGGAGGCAACGAAGCCACAGGGTGGCTTGTTCCTTGGCCCAAGCAAGTGGAAAAGATATCTGGTGTTGTCGAGGGTGCTCGTAAGGAGATGGCTAACCGCTTGGGTCTAGATCCGGACAATGGATCGCTGAAGACACAAATCAAAATTTTCCAAAGAGGATGTCTGGCCCATCTCCTGAACAATGCCACCCTTTTCATTGGCAGAACGAAAATCGAGAAATATTTCTGGAGCCAGCAACAAACAGTTCACGTCTGTATGTTTGGCCACTTCAACAACAAATATAGTTCTAGACTCTCGAGCTCCCTGTCACAGATTTCTCTCTTTCATTTTATATATTATGCATGCTAATTCGTTGTAGTGTGTCGACATCGCAATAGACAACCTGAGCGCTATACACCAGTTTCGAACTGAAATCTCGGTTTCTTGTACCTGACCAGCAGGCCCATGTCTCATGGACATCGTCTCCAATGAGTACTCATACGGTAATCGATAACGTGCCGTTCCAGAATATAGATGGCACCCCCAGTTCAGCTTATCAGGAATGATCACCTACTAGGTCAAGTAATCGAGACAGCCTACCAAATTGTCAACTTTTAGGATTCATTCGATGCTGCGAAAGCGGCAGGCTCTCCTCTAAGTTTTCTTCAGGAGTACGCCTTGAGATTTTTGTTAGAAATTATGGCACCAGAGCCAATTCAATTGCGAAGGCTCACCGAGACGTTATTAACACCATCAAGTTCGCCATGGATCTCCATCGAAAATCTTTATCACCCTCGCTTTTGGATTCGCTTGAGGAATGTCTTAATTGCTGTATAATGACATAGCATGGTACGAGGAAGATACGAGCAGTTTGGGAGAGGGTGAGGCTCGACGAGGAGTGTTTCGGCGCCAGCAATCGTGAGAGTTCTCCATCTTCAGACCAGGGGTTCTTGACTAACTGTTGAAATCCAGTTCATTGGGCCGTTATCCAGGTCTCTATTTGGTCACCCTGATTAGTCTTTGAACTTGTTGGGTATATATGGAGCTTTCAGACACCTTAATGTAAAATTAGAATTCACAACTTGTCCTTGTATTGTATGTTTTGATTGGTTGACTACTCAAGTTGACGTCCTGTGCTCGTGTGAGATCCTCCCTATCCCACAAAGATCTGTGTGTTTCATTTGATCGATACTGAGAATGCTGTTTCAAGCAAAGCAATAGATCTGATAGCAATTTGCTCTGGTAGCCATATTCGGGAGATGATTTCAAGCCGTACTACTATGATATTTAGGCCTCAGAAAATTAAGCTCTCTTATCTTCCGGACGTTCTCACCCTCAATTTCAGCGTGACATTTGCAGATGCCTAAATAAGAAGTGGGGCTATCGAATTTTGCAAGCGTACTTGTACAGGTCGGCGCCGCAGTTGGCATCTTTGGAATCGAGCGTGCGTCTCCCTCTTAGGCTCCAACAAAGGAGAGGAATATCCGGGAGCGGTGTCGACATCCCGCTATTCCAGATGAGGAGAAATCAGAGAAGATTTCCAAAAGGATGCTCTTTGAAGAAAGGCAAAACTACTCCAATGTTATGGCAAAATAGAAGAAAGATTCAGGTGCTATATAAAGATTCTTACTTCAAGTTGATGACGGAGGTCACTCTCGAGTATGGGGTCGATGGTATCAATATTTACACGGTATCCAAATCTATTTTCCTCAATTATTTTCGCGGTCCCACGAGACAAACCCAGGTTTATACTTCGGCACAACAGCCCAGTTGGGACCAATAAAGATTTCCACTCTGCCAACTTCTTTCCACCATGTACTTTGCTTATACAAGGGCCTCCGAGACATCCAAAAAGTCTCAGACCTAAATCCCAGATTGAGGTTAAGCCTCAGTACACAAAGTCACAATTCAAGCATTGCAGGCGGTCCTGGGTTTTCCCTGTTATTGACATAGAGGTTTCTCATTCTGTGGTCGAGTAACCCCACAGTAGCGGACCAAACATCGAACTGGTAAGGGGTGTCCTCCCCTTCTGAACTTTCTAGTGCTGGACGGTACTTTTCGAACAGATATACGCTTGTTAGATCCTCAATTGTTGCAGGCATAGTGATTTCCTCAACCTGGAAAACGCCGAATCGCACAATGGAGACAGTCCTGTTTCATTGCTTCTTCATGCAGGCACCTCCATTAGTTTTAGCCCGAAAGCCGTTTACAAATTTGCAGCTGAAGTGATCATAAGCCACCGAAGGAAGCATCAACTCCCTGACAGCACCAACATCTGCCCTTTTCTCCGCCCAGTCCGGCTCAGTCTCGTCAGGATCCTGAGGCTCGTTCTGTTGCCTCTTTCTTCCATCTTCGATGATCCAGGAAGCGAAGGGTCCGAAGCAAGTCTCGTACTCTCGATTTCTCCACTGACCGATCTCGCTTCAGTCTGTGACGTCGTAGTTATATACAGGGGATTGACGAATGTAGGCGATGTCTGCTTCCGTGGGAGGTGTTTCCTCAGAAGGATCAATCTCCTCCTAATACTTCTCCGCGTAATCATCAGACCCATTACGCGAAAAGAATGCATTCCCCCCCCCCTCCTCCCTGGCCCGAAAGAGGGGCGCCATGTAAGCTTTAGCAAGTACCGCACCAGCAACTAACAATCGATACATAGCCCTAAAGAATCCGTCTCGGAAAGAATCGATAGTTGCGTTCTTGGCTCCTGGGATATCTTCATTCAAACATTCTGGGAATCGTCGTTGCGCTGCGGGGTAATGACCATACTTCATGTGCTGGAATAGATTGTCCTCGCATTGCCCCAAGTGGAGTTGCTTGGAATTGAAATACATGTACTCGATGCATCGGACTAGGTACTGCACATTGAAGACTTCTTGGAGTTCGGCAAGCTTTGGGAGCTTGGAGATTCGGCTCAGCGATTTCATTGCAACCACGGCCGGGAGAGTCCCCGCGTGGTAGGCTTTGAGCACGATAGCTGTTGATCGCACCTAGAATTCTTAACTTGGAAAATTGTATTGGTATTTGAAGTATATATTTACCGCCATCAAAGCATCGTAAAATGAGCGAATCTGGGATTTAGCCACGCTCCAGATGATTGTCCCCGAACCCGTCACCTAGTGCCGCATGGGTATGTTTGCACACGGAAGCAAGTGCGACGACTTGGGGGAAGCCATCGCAGGTCTCGAAGATGCGGGTCAGGAGCTCGACTGGTTTTGAGAGCATAGAGGTTTCCATTTTTTGGCGATATATGCGAAGATGTTCCAAATATCGGAAGAGTCAAAAGGGGGCGAGATTCCAGTTTCGGGGCATACACAGAGGGGTGCGTGCCACCCCATGGCGCACGTAAGCAGCCATTCGCGGACTGGTGGGTTTCTGGGAAGACGTCCAAATTGTTCTGGCTCATCTACATCAAAAGCGTTACGATTTGATCGTCGTAAGCAAGGTACAAGTAAAATGAGATACAATGATAGAGATAAGGTCGTGTGTGCTCTCGATCATCTCTGATGAGCATGTAAACTGTTTATTGACCCCTATTCGCTAAGCGAGCTCTCAACCTTATTTTCAATGTCCTAAACGACTTGAAACATTAAAACTATCCACTTGCTCGACGGATCGAAAAATTAAACTATATAGATTTATATTAAACAGTCTATCCTAATGCACTCACAATATCTAGCAAATGCGCGCATCATCTTTCTCTCGAATTTTTCCTTCCTTTTTGCTATAGCATCACTCCCCCAAAGAACGCCAACCTAAAGGTAATCTAAGCACTTTTCATTTTCCCTCTCCCACGTCGCCACTATTCAACCAGCAGTGTTCACTCTCACCGCACTCTCCTGCGCCAAACACCTTTTATCTTTCTTTTTCCCATGATACTCCCCCTCTCCCTCTCCCGATCCTACTGCAATGTCCCTCCGCCACAGTGTTTTAAGCACACTGACCCCAATTCTGGAACACAGTTCCCGCACCGAGAGAACAGCCATCAAGACCTCGTTTGCTTGCAGGGAGGCGAACAATGCGGGCAAATTGACCAAGCTTAGGAGTTTTGAGGGAGGAGCGAGAGAGACGAGCGGCTGGATGCGAGGAGGGGCAGGATTGACTGGACCTGGTGGGTGT
Organism: Hyaloscypha hepaticicola; assembly: GCA_002865625.1. Taxonomy (NCBI): domain Eukaryota; kingdom Fungi; phylum Ascomycota; class Leotiomycetes; order Helotiales; family Hyaloscyphaceae; genus Hyaloscypha; species Hyaloscypha hepaticicola. Next base: position 710,573 of record KZ613464.1, on the reverse strand, counting down.
GTGTTAGTTATTTAATTCTACTTTATTGGGCTGGAGGTCTGGAGTGGCGATTTTGCTGTGTAGGTTGGGGGATGTGATTAAGAGTGTTGATTATCAAAGACGTTTGGCGGAGGGAGATCAGGCGAGGAAACCCACATTCGCCGGCATCCTCACGAAAGATTTCTCAGCAACACCCTGCAGTGTCTTCAGCAGAGTGAGTAACAATGCTGTGTCTGATTCATCCAATACATCAAGTCAACGCTGTTGTCCTATGTAACCACCACCATTAAAAAGCAACCTTGACCTCCTTCCGTCTGCCTTCACCTGTGAAGTCTACTACTTCGTCCGCTGTTCCGTTCCCCGGTCCTCCTCCCACGATCCGAACTCCCTCAACCTTCACCTCCTTGTCCCGCAACTGGCGCATGAGCTGCAAGAACTGGCTGTTCTGGAATTTGGCACTCTGATCATGACCACGCTTCCCAACAACTCCCCCGCCGTCCGCGCCAACGCATCAGGGCTGTTTTGCTCTCGGTATGTCTTCGAGTTCTGCGTGACAGGATCATGGATCGTGTCAGCCCCGATCGGGGCCTGGTCTACCAATCCTTCCTCAGAAGCCATCAGACGCTCTGCACACTTGTTGATCACGATATCCTGTCCCATCTCCACGTTCTGCTTGCCTGCATCTGCTTCCTGTTCTCGTTTCCGTACTTGCTTGGCTTCCATCTCACACAGCCCAGCTTCCTCAAACGCTCTTGCGATCGCTTCGTCATCGAACGTCTCTACTGGTTGCTTTTGCTGCGCATTCGACATCTCGGCTTGTTGGCCTGCAAATCCGGAATATGGGACGCCATGCCCATTCCAAACATGGGAGAGTATCTGAATTGTGTATTTGTCTGTCCTGGAAGCGGCCACATCCGCTGCTGCTCCGCCATTTCACCCTGCTGACGCGCAAAGCCCTGATGGCATTTGCCAGTATCTTGTCTCTGCTGAACATACGGCTCGTGTTGAAGCGGACTCGGACTCGATATGTTTATGCGTTGAAAGTCGGAAGCCCAGCTGGAAGGGCCAGATTATTGTCGTAAGCTAGATTGAGGAGTTGGGAACTGTCTTTGAAAGCCATGGTCCAGTGGTAGCTGGCCAGCTTGGAGGGTCTCCAACTCTGGATTCACTAACCTGAGTTGGGACCAGCAGACCGGAAACCCTGAAAGAGATGTTAGCCCTGACCAATCTACAAAGAGGTTGTTCTTACTTGTGAAGGTGTTGGTCTAGAGACTAGCCTATGTTATTGGAGAGTTCTGTCAAATGTGCTGTGTTTCTGGAAGTTTTGCAGTGGATTTGATGGACCACACATAGAATCTGCCATAATGAAACTCTTTATATTCAAACTTACTTATATAGCCTCCTGTAAGTTAAAATATCACTTTTGATAAGAGATGCAAATAAGTATAGTTTATCATTATACATAAACAGATTCTAAAGTCATAACTCGTAGCTAGGTCCTCTAAAACAATAGAGAGATTTATATTATAAATGAGCCTGGATGCTGGTCGAAGTGTGAACCGTGTTGATTGCGTTGGCCTGGGTGGCAAGTTACTACCAGCCCTGTCGAATGCCAATAACAACAAGGATAATCTATAACGAGTCAGTGTCTGTACCACAATAATATAGGGGTTACGAACAATTGCTGCAATGATCAAGAACCCAACTAACGACATCCATCGGTTCAACCTTCGCCACCACTTTGCACTCTCATACCTCGCCTCGTCCATTGGCCCGAACTGACGAATATAGTCGTTTGAAGGATCGTTGGAGCCATCAAGATTGCTGGTACTAATGTCCCGCTCACGCATGTTGAGTATAGGACTCGATGGCAACGGCAGCAAAGCAGCAATCATCCAGGCTATCCACAATTAGCATATCGACAAACGATAACCGGGAAAGACGGTCTCACCAAAAGGGAAGATGAAACCTGCAATAAACATTACTATCTGTACATTTCGCCTCCCAAACAGACCACCTTCCGTGGACCAATTAACGGAAGGAGGCTCCCACACACTCCGACGCGTAGCCCGTCTATCGAGTCGTAGATGAGGCGACCAGATGCTAGACATACTCCAAGTCCGAAAACGTCGAGAGTATGGGTCGTTGATCAAACGTCCATCGCTACCAAGTTGAGGAGCTGGTGTGATTTCTAGTGAACCTCGCGTCGAGGGGCCAGCTGCGTGCGGGTTTATTTCTCGAGGCCGACGCCTCGGGCTATATATACTCAAAGGAAAATGATCCGTATTGGGCGATCCACTGCGAAAAGAGCTGCTCCGGCTCTCGCTACCTTCCGTAGAACTGCCAGGAGCGCCTAAGTAGCGTCGTTCCCCGCTGCCATAATACAAGCGTGCCCATGTTGGAATGGAACTAGCAAGCAAGCTGTTCGCTCTCGAACTCGTAGTCGACCGCATAGTATTCGTGCGCCCATTATCGGAAGACGTGGCACTGAAGAAGCCTGAGAGCCGAGTCCTTGAAGGTCTCAAGCGTAGGTCTTGCATATCTGTAATCCCATCTCCGTATTCATCTTGGTCGCCTACTATACGGATTGAAGAGCTGCTGAGATGGCGTTGTCCGTGCCGTGTGAAAGCCGCGGCCGGAGGCTCGATTGAACCGCTTCTTGATCTCGAAGCTGCGGCCTCTTCTTGTGCCAGTGAGGAGCTGATGCTCAGCATCCGGCGGCTCTGTCGGCTGGGTGTGCTTGGATAGCCGCCGCTCCTCCGCCCTATGTCGTCCGACCATGATCGAGAGCCTCGATCCGTTCCTCCATCCGACTCCGAGAGCACAGTTGACAGCTGTGAGCTCCATTGGTGCGGGTGCTCGTTCATGTGTGACCGCGGTGGGTGAAAAGCGTACGACGATTCTGCCCATGAACTCAATCCCTTTGTTTTATGCTTGAGGATGGGTAAAAGTATTAGAGACCCGCTGCCAACGATAGCCTGGGCTGCCTCTTGTTGGCTAAGAACCGTCGAAATGGAAGTCAGAGAGCCGGTGCGGAGGGACTCCCTTGACCTAGACTTGTAATACCCAAAATTCTCGTTGGAGCTTTGAGCCCGGGTCTTAAGAGGAGGGACGACTAACGACTCTTGAGAGTATTTAGAATGAGTTTGGGCAAGATTCACAAATGAGGTTGATGGCGAAGGATCCCCGTGCAGCTCGTAGTTTTCGTGTTCGGAGGCTGACGTCTGTGGTCTGTAAATAACAGAGGATGAGGGAGACAGATCCCCAAGAAGTTGATAATTGGAGTCGCTTGAAGACGGGGGTACGAGTGCCACCTCAGACGAGGAGGATGATGTGCAGCGGTATACTTTGTAGTTTGTGTTTTCAGAAGCGGTCGTGGCAGTTTCTGTGGACTGAAAGGAGGGTTTCGTGGTGAGATCGTGCGACGCAGCTGGTGGTGGTCCGTCCGATATCTCAGGCAACGGTGGGAGCGGGCCCTCAGAAGCTGCGGCTGCCTTTTGCTTTAGATCTGGAGTTTTGGGAACTTTGCGCAGGCCGCCGACGAGCTTGTAGCTCCCAGGGGAGCTGTTTAAAGGATCGACAGATATTGATTGCTGACGTTCAGAGGCCGGCGTCCCAGGCACGACCGGTTCCGCATCTGGCACGCATGAAGCTGTGGAATTGGACCGCCCCTTTGCATTGTGCGCCTCAAGAAGGAGAAGCGAATCAGACGAGGCGGTCTTGCCTCGCAGCAGGGCCGGTAAGGTCGAACCACCTTCCGGGGATTGGGGCTCGACATCCTGGAGGGAAAAAGTTTTATTGTCTTGGTGGATGTGCAAGCGCTTTTTTGGCAGGGGTCTGGGCTTCGAGATTGGAGATCCTGTAGCAGAAGTGGCATTTTGGGCACGCTGAGGCAATGGGTGTGTTGTCGAAGGGGCGCTCGATACTTTGGTAGGTTGAAACTCGAGGTCGTCCAATGCAGCAGACGAGGCGGCGGATGCTGACGCTGGCGCTGGCCCCTTATCCTTACCGAAGCCGGCCTTGGGGCCGAGGAGAAAATGGGGGTGAGTTGGTAAGGTTAGCGGCGTGCGAGAAGAATAAACCGCATCTCGCGGCGCCTGTCCGCGTCCGCGTCCGAGCAGTTGCGGAGGCGTGCTGGGCACGAGACGTATAGCCGCAAGAGCATTGCTGTGTGAATCGGTCCTCGGGTGCAAAGGCTGTCGAGACGGTGATTCCGACATGCTTCTGCTCCTGCTCCTGCTTCCGGCCGCCAGAGCATCTCATCCAGAGGCGGCGATCATAACGAAGAAGGCATTGGATGCTTGTTGGCAACGGAATGCAAACAGCTCCTCCACAGGGCCAGATGTGTTGGGGGGCAACCGGACGCAACGAATTTTGCTGGCAATTCCTGGGAGGCGGGGTGGCTATGATATAGATATAGCTATAACGGAGGGTCGCCGGTAGGGACGCTGGATTGTGTTCCTAGTTGTGCGATGTGAACAAAAGGCAATGCAAATGCAGGCCGGTTGAAGGTCGAAGCAAAGAGAGAAACGAGAAAGACGATCGGTAAAGAGCGTGGGGCCAAACGAATGACTAAAGCACTGAATGAGTGACTGAGTAAGTAAGTGAGTGAGTGAGTGAGTGCAGGAATGGACGGAGGAGAAGAGAAGAGAGGAGAGGAGAGAAAAGCTGTGATCTTCTGGAATGTCGTGGTGAGGCCGGACTGGGTCCTGTCCTGTCCATTCCATGTGGCTCCCAGGGGCGATGTCCGATTCTCCAGGCTCAATAGGCTGCGGGAAGGGGACGTAGTTCAATGCAGGTTTGCACCGCTCGTCCAACGATTCGACAGGAACAGGCAGCTTGAGTTGGGCTACAGGGGGGTTCAATTCAGTACAGCACAGCATGCAAGCAGTGATGCAGGCGGGAGCGTTAACGGAAACGGTGTACAGTGCAGCAATTCTAATCCATCTAATTAATTAATTAATTGTAGAATTCCTCAGAGGGGTCCAGCAGATAATGCAGATTCGTTTCAGCGCCGGCAGACGCCGGCCGGCGAGAAAAAAAAGACGAGAGGCCAGAGATGAGACGAGAGACAGAGCTGGCCAAGGGCGGGTGGACTATCTATCTACCTGGGTACTGGATTACTGGACTGTTAAGTGTGAGTGGGCTGTTAATAATACCTAAGGTAAGGTAAGGTAAGGTAAGGTAAGGTAAGGTAAGGTCTCGAGCGATAACGCTTAATGGGAGCTGGAGGGGCGGCGGGACCTTTCGCCCCTCTCCCCTCCCGCTCTTGAGGCATCTTGACTTTTCTGCTCTCCTCTGCCATCGATCACGAACACCACAGTTGCTGTCCCTACCCCCGTGTTCGCTGCCAGCGCAGGGCCAGGCCCCCTTGAGCCTGCATCTCAAGCAGTTCTATTGTATTTTGCATCCGCATAGGTGCATTTGCATATGCATCCGCATGTGCATGAGAGATTGAGATGAGCGTATGCTTGTGTCCCCTGACTCCTTGGACCTTCATTTCCGCCTTTTGAAGGACACGATTGTTTTCGCGCCAAGCGAAGTGTAGCCACGCGACGCGACGTGGCTTGTCCAAATTGTGAGCCAATGACCTCATTCTGGGGCTTTTGCGCAGTGCTTGTGGCTCTGGGGGCGCTTCCACTGGAAGCGTCAACCTCCCACTCCCAATTGCCGGCGTGAGCATCCAGAGAGCGCGAAAGCAAAGACTAGACATAGGAAGATGGCTCGGATACCTTGCAGTACTGTACTGAAAGGTAAGGGAAGATAAATCTTCAAGCAAAGACAAAGGGCGCTGGCGCGAATAGGGGAGAGGAAAGGGGTGAAGGTGAGCCGGGACTTTCCTTGTGCAGATCCGAGTGGCTTAGCTCTAATCGCCATGCGGGCGATTGATTGAGGCTGAAAGTACCAACGAACCTACAGTTAGCACCTTACGAAGTACGGTACTGTACGAACGTTGAGTCCCAAAGCAGATCCCGAGCGGCACTACCTATCTAAGTACCTAGGTAGCTAAGGCAAATTTCAATGCTTTTACCTATGGTAGCTACCTAGATATTGTACGCTCCGGCTGAACATTCGTCAGGAGGAGGATGCTGTCTCATAACTTTCGTGATACATGTTCAAGCTTTAGCCTTTAATGTTATATTTATGAGGGTTCGACAGAGGGCTCGACCGAAATGTTTAAAAAGTCCTCGTCGTGGACTCGTGGGACAAAGGGGTGGGTGCCGCTTTGTGGGACAACCCGCACCTCGCTGATTGGCTCCCGTGAATAAGGCTGCTGCTGCTTCCTTCATCCGCCTCTGCACGTCCTCCACTAAGAAACTCCATAGGTAGCCAGCACCAGCCTTCGTTCATATACTTTTGCCATGGAGCTCCTCTAGGTCTGACTTGAACCCCCCCTCTTCTGTTGCTCGTGTCCCTTGCTCCACACCCTGCAAAGCCGAACTCGATTGATTGCTCCTGCACCGGACACGTCGGTCATGGCTCCTACGCTCTATTCGAGGCTCAAATCGTACTACAGTGGGAAGGGTCAGTGACAACCTGCGCATGCAGAGTCAAATTCCCTTGGCGGAGCTGATGAAACGCAGAGCCAGAAGTGCCCATTCTGAGCACTTCGACCGCCGTGCTCCTGCTGGTGCGCCCATATCTTGGATCGTGGGTCATCATGCACTAATATCTTCTAGGTCGTGTACACTCTCATCTATGTGCTCCCTTTCTACCTTTCGTCAACCACCCGGCCTTCTCCCCAACTCTCACGAGATGCTCCTTCAGTCATTCGCGGCCGCATTCGATCAGTGACAGCATCATGTATGGTCTGCTCCGTGGGGACCTTTGTCTTATTGTCATCGGTCGACAATGGAAGCCCTCTCAAGTCTCTGCACCTCATGGGTTATTTCCCCATTGGTATAGTCGAAGCTTTTAAAGGTCTAGGATTGACTGTCATCCTGTTTCTTGGACCACTGTTTGAAGGTGGATTCGTAGAGGGACGATGGCGAGACTGGATACGACTGCGTGGACTCAGCGCTTCAATCAGTAGTTGGATCGGCTGGCGCAATTTTGTTGCAGTATGTTCATCCTTGCTGGCACCCTCAACTCTTCTGATGTTTCCCTCCAGGGCCCCATAACAGAAGAAGTCCTTTTCCGCTCGGCCTCGGTCCCCCTTCTGCTTCTGTCCCAAACATCCAACACAACCATAATATTCGTAACGCCTATCATATTTGGCCTTGCCCATGTGCACCACTTCTACGAATTCCGAATATCTCATCCACATACACCGGTCGTTAGTGCTTTGCTGCGATCTCTTTTGCAATTCACTTACACTACTTTATTTGGAGGCTATGCCACCTTCATTTACTTACGTTCCGGCAGCTTGTTGGGCGTGATTCTGGTACATGCATTCTGCAACTGGATGGGATTTCCGAGATTCTGGGGAAGGGTCACTTCGGGCGATACTGTGATAGGACCAGATGTTGGGGAAGGGAAGCGAGACGAGAATGGTACTGCGTTCCATAATGGAGGATTGAGCGTCATGTGGACGGTTGTATATTATGTGCTTCTCGTGGTGGGTGCGGTGGCTTGGCATAAACTTCTTTGGCCATTGACAAAGAGCATATCGCCATTAACCAATTTCTGAACGGGATTAGGAGTGGCTTCATGGTTTCATAGACTACTGGTTATATTGCCAAAACATAACAGACTTGGTGATCTTCGACTGGCAATTGACACCACTATCCGACATTACGTAGACTCGACGACTACCATATTGATAAGGAAAAGTGACTGTGTCAAAAATACCGTCAGGGAGCCAGCGAATAGAGTCATTTGGTTCTCTGTTCGCCTTCGAGTACAAGGCTAAGCTATATTGGCTCTTGTTGCTGATGCCACTGCATTGACTTTTACATTCCCTTCTGCACGGGCACCGGCGCCGTTTCTGCCCGCCTGATACCTTTGCGCTGACGGGCTTCCATCTCGGCCTTGATTTCGGAAACCATTTCTTCCAAATCCTCCTGCGGCTCGGACGGTAGCCCTAAGACGGGTTCCTTACTGGCCAAACTCTCTTGGCTATGTGTTCTCTTCAAAGTATTTGTGCCCGCTCGCTCGTTCAACCTCTTTATTAAGAAAGCTTTGGCGGGCGATGCAAAGAATGCAGTCGAAAGAGCAGTTCCTATTGCAGCATAAAAGTAGACCCGTGCCCAAACGAGGAATGACGCAGGGAGAGTTAGTAACACAAATGGCGCCGTGGTGAAGGAGAAAGCGAGCTGGGTGACAATATAGGAAAAAATGTCATAGTATATCTTTGTTGACGTGGGCTGCGAAGTCTTGGGATCGAGGAAGAAGGGACGGAAGTAGCGGCGGAAATCTAGTGACGGTCAGTTTTGCCATTTTTGGACAGAGGCCTCTTACTCTTTGCAACGGTCTGGACGAAACTAGCTAGAACGAATGTCAAATAATACCCAGGGTAAAACCCGTGCCAGAAAGCACTGGTGACGAAAGTAGCCATGCTGGCTCGAAAGCCAGGTTTCTTCCCGCGGGGCGTGACACGTAAATATATGTAGTTTCGAAGCCAATTATTGGTGTTGATGTTCCAGTTTCCCAGGTAAGCTCGGGTGTTCTGAGCACTCTCGACACCCCACGGACTCACGTTGCGGAGTCGATCCCACGAGACCTTTCCAGTCACCGGATCGACCCCTTTATAACCTAATCCGGAGAGAATGCAGGCGCCTTCCGTCAAGGACCAGACACCATAGTACTTCAGACGAGTTGTGAATCCAAGCATATGTAGAATCCAGACTCTGTGAAAGAAGCCGTAGGACATATACTTATCCCCAATAAGTAGGTCGGGATAATACCATCCGGAAAGTTTGAGAAACAAAAGGATCCAGAACATTCCGGCCGCTGCTTTCCACGACGCAGGTGTTCCACTCCTGGGAATCTTTCTCTTCTTTCGGGTCGGAGCCTTCTTCGATGGATCAACTCCAGCCGGCACTTCGAACATAGTGGTCTCTATCCATCGTTTATAATCGACATAATCGAACGCTGGACCAGCAAACAGAGACGGGAAGAACATGACATATCCAGCGAAGTCAAGAGGACCTGGTAGTTGCTTTATAGCTCTCTCTTTCTGAAAATCCGATAGGTCCTTCTCCGGTAGTCGTCCGTCTGCCACATTCCAACAGAAAGCCGTAAGCTTCATAACGAGGACCATTTGAGCACCCGTTATATCTACCACCGCCGGGTTGTTAAGGAATTGTCGGGCAAGCTGGTTTATCGACAGGTGGCCCATGAGGAAAATAAAAGCAATCCATGGCATGAACGGCCCTTGTATGTATTGAGCAATGCAGTAGGCCCCAACGGAGCTCAGTGCGAGCGTTCTGGCACCAACCCATAAATCGAAAAGGCCTACCAAATAAAACGAGGAGACTCTGCAAAAATCTTAGAGGATGGAATCTGTGAAGATGGGACAAGGCTTACCCTATAATGAAGAGATTCTTCAGAGCAGGCTTCTCGTCCGGCACCCGTTTTAGAAGCCCTGCAAGAGGATAAGAGATGAGGAAGGAGGTAATAAGCTTGACTGCGGGACAATATTAGCAGAGAAACGTATTACCGCGATAAGAAGGTAGGCAGGTAGGAGAGGATGGAATGCATACGCTCATCGGGTGAAGCCCCTAACAGGCCCGCAACATACTGAAAAGCTGATTGATGTCAGACGCGGCCGTTCAGGATAAACAGCTCTCCCCAGGAGCTTACGCAAATTTATGTATGGCAACATGGTGCCTGCTTTGCGGTGTTCAATATTTTAGCGTGTATTGATCTGTAGCATGGTGCTATCGTCGTGCGGCGTCTGCCATTTGAAGTGAGGTGGAAGAGAAATCGGCTTGAAAATCAAGCAAGAAGCTACCGTAGGTTAATACCTAGGTAGGTATTCTTGAGCAGCTGGCAGGCTGGCACATGATTGAAGGCTATTTAAGTTCCCGGTCGCTTAGGTACCTCCGGCTGCCGCTAGTACGCTACCGCTGCCGCTTTAAGAATAGCCGGGCCTAGCAATCATTGGACAGGTCTAGGCCCGTCCAACTCATGACGTCCACTATGCCTCGATGTCTCGATGCTACTTCCATTTCCTCTTCATACCCTTGTACTTAGCTGGGAATGATCCCTTTTTCTATGCTTCTCTTTGCTGTCGCAACCGGTCTTATTGTCCTAAATAGCTTTTCAGCATGAAAAGGAAAGAGGTTGTAATCGTGGGTGGAGGTGCAGCTGGCATGGTAAGTAGCCCGTGCATCTAATTGCCTGCTCTGGAAATATTCTCCTTGCATGTCCGAAATCCTCTCGAAGTACTCTTGCCCAGCATCTTCTTTAGTCACACTACAATGATACATTTGTCCTTGCTCTCATTCAACCCATCAAATTGCGGCCACCAAAACTACACGTTCGAGTTAGTGGCTAATTTGTGTTCGTAGTCATGTGCTTCTACCCTGGCAGCACATCCAGAGCGCTTCAAAGTCACAATTTTCGAGAGAATGTCGGTGACAGGTGGCCAAGCAACGTCTATTCCGTTAGACGAGGGGAAATATGGAACAGGCTGGATGAACGATGGTGTCCAAGGAGGATCTCCGGTGCGCTTCCCTGAACCCCTGGCGTGCTACGCCACTAACCATCATCTCCCAGATATTCAAACACACCTTCAATTTCTTCCAGAAGTATGGTCACCAACCCCAGGAAGTCAAGCTGCAGGTTGCTTTCGGCAAAGGGCCGGATGGCTTTTGGACCAATTGCTTTCCAAGCAAATTGGTCGACCAGTTCTCCGGTGATATCAGGAAATTTGGCAAGGTTTTGAAAATTATTAAATGGACTATGCCAGTCTTAGGCATTGTTCCCATTCGTATCATGCTCCGAATGTTCTTTTTCAGCAAGGACTTCGGCAACAAAATGGTATATCCCTTGATTGCACTATTCTTAGGAACCGGGAACCAGACAGCAAATGTCTCGTGTGCCATCCTTGAACGACTTTTCGACGATCCAAACATGAAACTGTGGGATTATGATCCCGAAACCCTCCTTCCAAACTTGCCTACCATGGTAACCTTCCCAAATTTGCATAATTTCTATGAAGATTGGAGGAAGGACTTGGAGGCCAAAGGCGTCGAGATCAGACTCAACGTGGACGTGACGCAAGTACTTGAGCGGAGTGATAAAGGGGTTTATCTCCAAACTAGGCAATTCGATCCGAATGCAAATGAGAGAACTGGCCAGCATCTTGGACCACCAACAAGATCTGAGAGGTTTGATGAACTTGTTCTATGTGTATTGGCGGATGATTCTCTCGGAATCCTGGGAAAGGCAGCGACTATGAAAGAGCGATTTGTGCTTGGTGGAGCCAAGTTTTTTGACGACATAACAATTACACACTCCGACAGCCAATATTTTCAAAAACATTACGAGACGACGTTTGATTCAGAACTCTGTGCAAAGCCACGCTCCAAGGCACAGGAAGACCAGATAGCATTTGCAAAAGCCCAGCAACGAGGCCCTGATGATGAGCCGGCTGGGTTTAGGCCGATGTATTTCACGAAGTCGTACGCCCAGGACCCTACGAAGATCGAGATGTCCTTTGATTGCTCGAACTATCAGCATCAATTCCGGATGGATCATAATATGGAAACACCCCCAGTTCCGTTCCAAAATCATGTTTTCCAAAGCATCTTCCTGGACAAACGCAACAGAGAGCTTTGGACAATTGACGAGATTGAAGAGAGCAAAATAATTGAAAAAAAGTGGTGGCACCAGGTATGTAAAAATTTTCGAGCACTGTTTTCTGCCTTGAAGCCCTGGGAGCTCAAAACTTCGGGATTGCAAGCCCAGATTCTACCAACTTAGACAGTACTGACCCTTATATTCAACACCACAGCTCGGGCATCGCTGGCAGCATTATCTGCGTGTTGTGCCAGGTTCTTCACCCTTTTCGTCTCCCGCTCTTCCGGTGCCATTGAGGAAGCAATGAATTCCTCTAACATGTCTAGGTATGATGTTCATCAACGGAAGAAACCACACCCTGTTCGCCGGATCGTGGACTTTGGTGGTGAGTCAACTGGTGACAGACAATTGCTTCTTATGAAACAATCTGACCCGTATAGAATATGCATGAATTGGCCTGTGTCAGTGGCATCGCGGCTGCTTTTCGACTTGGTGCCGAATATGTTAAGTTTGATGATTTTGCCGAAGACTTCTTCAGTAAATATTTGCTTCTGTCACATGGGGTGAGGTACGGAGCAGAGAAGAGGAAAAGGAAGCAGAAGGATAGCTAGGAAGGACTCGGAGAAACTCAGCCGATCAGCGGGGGTCCCATATTAGCAGACAGGTAACCATGACTGCAAAGCAGCCAATTTTCATAGAAATACATAATAATACTATTTTTTGGGCCGGAAGATTCCAAATGAATTGATCTCCGGGCCTTGCCACTCCACCGTGATATACCAGAACTCCCTTCACGTTAGCGGATGGAGCTGGGCCGGTAGGGGCCATTCAGGTCTGTAGATCCTATGCGAGGGCATTTCTCTGTGGATTGCGGATCCGCTTGCCTGACCGTATCATGTCATTTCCCTTCCTGCTTACTTTCTACCTGCAGATAGTACCTCAACGAGTCTAGATCATTGCCGACCAGTCTCCTTTCTTAATCTCCCTGAAGCTGTGGATGGTGGTGGTTCTGGCCAAGATGATACAGCATCTTCCATTTCTTCCAAAAATGTCGTGCTGTTATGGACCGTGGTCCCTCCGAGAATAATTCGAATGCCGGGAGATGAGGCATTGATCTGGGAGACTGTTTTTGCTTCTTCAAACGTGACACCACCAATAATGAAGAGTATTATATCCTGTGGCTTGTCTCGAGTAGATCCACCACCTTCGACAAAGGGATACTGTTGCTCGCGTAGACGCCCTTTGATAAGATTTTGTAGCGTCAATTCTAATCGGGGCGAATGCTGCGTGTAAACGTTCTCCACTCCTTTCAAACCCTTAAAACGATCACGGGCCCCGGAGAATATGCCTGCTGATTCAAACATGTCGGAAATGCCGCCAGCAACCTGGGTTTGTTGCAAGGAAGAATGGTACGTGAGCAGCTTTGCAACAAGGTCGATACGTCGTTGTGGAATATTCCCAGCCGCACTCAGCAAGTCTACAAGTAATGGCAAAGCATTGGACGGGTGTTTGTCATACCGCAATGAATAGAGGGCAACAAGACGGAGTTTAGAATCGGGAGTTACTGCGGGAGACTGAATAAGTCGCTGAACGTTCTATATCTTGTCAGTCTCGCCCTAAAAGCTTCGAGCGGCTCTTACTTTGAGATCGTTCGTGTGATTATCATTACAGGCTAAGCTCTGTTCCACTTCACTAACCTCAAGCAGGTTTTCGGCGCCAACCTTCCGACTTAGTTCCCCCACCAATGTAACGTGCTTGCTCACGTTGCCGGAAAGCTTTCGGAATTCCGGATATTCTTCAATAAAACGTTTCATGTCAGCTATCGACTCTATGTTAGAGCTGTTCTTAGTCTTTGACTGATACTGCTCAACATAGTCTTTAATGTTTCCACCAAGATCCCCGAAGTTGAGGTACATGTTTTTCTTAAAGAAAGGATCCTGATCTTGCGAGAGAACAACTTCCTTCAACTCTGGCCGCACATCTGGAACGTCACTCAAGTCCACGCGACCATTCTGAATACCCAAAAGCTCGTGTACCATTGCTTGGTATGTCCACTGAGTCAAGAGAGGCGTTATAGGATCATCTCTGCGATCCAATACAAGGAGTATTGGAGGAGTGTCGACCTTTCTGAAATCGAAGAGCTGGTCTTCTTGCGTAATGTGATAGCGCACTTCCGTTGCCAGTTTCTTAGACAATAGGCTATTCTTCTCATATCGAATGAGGGGCTTCTTCTTCAGCGAGAGCAATACCCCGATGATTCCTTCGGTTGTTCGTTGTAAGGCATCGGTGTTCCACATATCGGGGTTTGAACTCCATATTCGTTGTCGGGGGAATCCAAGATCGAGAGTAAACAAATCCGGATTGACGACAATATAATCAGCAAAATGCTCCTGTACCGCCCTTACTACCTCGTGGTCATCTGCCTCCGCCAGACGCTCCAGAGAAGATTTTTTGATAACGTTGCTGAAGTATATGTTGTATTCTCCATACTTGGGTTCTCGAAACTCGTCGATGAGAAATTGGATCGAATCTGCCGAGGGTCGCACAAAACAAAGGCACCGTAGGTGCCGCATTTTCTCCCTGTTCTGATTGTCTAATCTGTCGATTAGATAGACCTCATGGTTCAGCAAGGCGGATTGCGTGATAGCTGTAGACACAATCGAGACGGTATCGCGATCCAATAACAAGATCTTCATCTTTGCTGACGGAGTTCCTGAAGCGCCATCCCCAGCAGATACCATCTTGGATATATAACCGGACACGGCCTGTACGACGTCCATGTTGATGGCAGGAGGGTTTCTAAGAGTACAAATTCTCAAGCTTTTCTTATTGCGGGCATTTCTGCCGACGTTATGGGATCCGATAGCGCTGCGAGGGGCAAGCAAGATCCGCTGGAGGTCGTAACAGGAGAAAGATGTCGTGATAGGTTGGCAGACCTGTATTTCCAGCTCTGACAAACCTATGTTGTGGTTGGATTGCAAAAGGACCGAAAGTACGAGGCTGAGATGTGAGGGCAGACGTTGGGGCGGACACCCTTGGCTCTCGGCTAGATAAACGCCGGTGTCTGTCCCTTTACTCGTTATCTCCACCATCTGCCTTCAGCCTCCTCTCGCTTGTGTTGCTCTGTCACGTGGCCTCCATCCGAGGGACAAACTGAACAGCAAAGACCTCTTCTCTGCTCTACCGCCCAAGGGCTCTGCTAGAATTTTTCTCTGCGTTCCTCGGCATATCAGGTTGCTCAATTTTTCTGTCAGCCTCCTGAAGAAGTTACCTTGATTTCCCACCCCGCAATGTCAGATGCAGACAGCGATGAAGATCTCCAGAAAGCAATTGCCCTTTCCTTGGTGTCCTCAGAGCCAGGGCCACGAGAAATAAATGCTATTTTCATCGAGGATGATGATGATGAAGACGATGATGACCTAGATAAGCCCAGAAATATGCATCTTCTCACATCTGCGAGAACCAGGGCAAACCGGACGCCATCGGGCCCCTCGGAGAGTACACAGAGGACTGTCATAGATTTATCCACACCTATGCAGCTCTTATCCGAAACTGAAAATGAGGCAGCTCCCCCAGCTGTAGGGCTCCTGGGGCTGGATCGACGGCAAATGGAAGAAGAGCGCTTAGCAAGGGTTGCTCTTGGTAAAAAAGCAGAGGTCGATATCTCTATAAGCAAAAAAAGAAAGGCGTCGACTTCTCCGATTCACTCCCGAGACAGGGCTCGACGAGAAAAAGAGAGGCTTAGAAATTTGTCCGAGCCAATTCCTACACCAACGGCAAAGCGCGAGCTTGGAGAGTCAACATGTGCCGCCCCTGCACTCGCGGACAGACGAAAACTAGACCCACTGCATCTTGAGAATAAGGGATTGGATATCAATCATCCTCAAGTACAGGAGCCTATAAACTCACCACCTCACAACGATACTACTGTGAGCATTTCTAGTACAAAAGCACCGCACCACCTTCATGGGAAGGAACAGTCTCGGGCTGTTGATGTATCTGGTATCCAGTACCTTGACGGCATAGTGAAGAAGACCTGGGCCTTTGGATACGACCGAAGAGGCGATGACATCAAAATTGAGGAGGTTTTGCAAAAGAATGATCTCCAACTGGCAGTTCTCAGCTCTTACCAAATAGATGCAGATTGTATGTCTCTATTTTGTGCCTTTCCCGTGTCTCAAGCCCAAATACACCTGTTTCAAACAGTCCTGATCCGGGAATCTGAACTCTAGGGATTACCAGCAAACTTGATTCCAAGACAAAGGTTGTTTGGGTGGTCCAAGCGAAAGACGAAGCCCAGGTAAGTCAGTGTAGCTTTTCTTCCTCGATGTATTTCAAGATAGAGCACTCGTGGCTCCGTGGTACAGCTACCAATAGCACCGTGCTTATGGATCAAGTGGTGACTCGAGGCATTGCGGTACAAAATGTGCTGGTCTTTTTCTGTCATTTCCGGTTCCCCAACCAAATTCAAGGCCATACGAGTCATTCGGATTGGGATATGGGAAGGGCGTACAGTGCAACCCCTGTCCTCTAATTGAGCTAGCTGAACACGGGAATTCATTTGCATGATCCTATTGTTGCCATTCAAATCGAGGATATGTCAGTGACCCAGTTGTCAGTAGCTGCTCAATTACCTGCTGCTCGTTCTGGCTAATTTCCTAATTCTTAATTTCTGCCAATGCTCGGTTACTTTTGGAGCAGTCCCTAAGCCTTTCACAAATTATGACGGTGTCGAGCTTTTGAAGGAAATTGTCAATTTAACATTCTTTTTTCTTCCTTTTTTTTTGCTTACATTGGAGTAGAAGCAGAATTGGGCTGCCGAAGCTCCCCGACATTTCCGCTTCTGCTTTCCGGCTATGGATGGCAACGTTAACTGTATGCACTCGAAACTGCAACTATTGTAGGTGTTGGAGGACGAACTCTTTCTCATTTCAATCGCCCCACACCTTCTGCTGGACATTCCGTATTAGGCGGTTGCTGACTTCCTCTCTACCTAGGGCTCATCCAACGCATCTCCGAGTTGTAATTCCATCAGCAAATCTAACTCCCCACGACTGGGGTGAGACAGGATGTCTTGAAAATGTGCGTAGCTCCACATCTCTGGCCTCCAGGACTAATTATATTGCTTGCTAGGTTTGTTTTCTAATTGATCTTCCGCGGCTTCCGGATGGACAGGAGGCGGAACTCAAGAGACTCACAAGATTTGGGGAGGAGTTACTTGCCTTCTTGCATGCCATGGGGCTCGACAAGGCTCAAATCGACAGTATGAGAAGGTTTGACTTCTCTCGTACGGCTCATCTCGCGTTTGTTCATTCCATGTAAGACAAATACGGTATAGAAGAATGTTAACTACGCCTCTGACCTGCTGAGTAGCGGAGGGTCCCATCTTGCCAGCACAAAAATGCCAACAACGGGGCTTTGTGGCCTCGGCAAAGCTGTTCGAGATCTGGGCTTGGATACAGAAGGTCCCTTGAATATTGACTTTCTGGTTTGAAACTTGCCCTGAAAGGAAGATCCTCTTACGAGTGTCTTTGCTGATGTGGAGCTAGGCTGCATCCATTGGCAATCTCAACGAAAAGTTTCTGAAGTCCATGTATCTGGCAGCAAAAGGTATGTTACAAATTCCGCTCCCTTCGGAATCCTCTTCTTGTAAATTACTGTTTATCTGGGTAAACGCCGCCGGTGCTTGAAATGTATGAGATAGAGACAATGGGATGCTCCAAGGAAAAATCCGCCATTAGGCTGATGTGGATTTACAGGTGACGATGGAATGACTGAATACGAGTGGCGCAACCACAGGTCTACCAAGAAGAAGGGCGTGGAATCCGAAGAGGAGCACAGAGTTTCAGATGAGGTTAGAAGCCGTTGCCGAATCTATTTTCCCTCGTATGAGACAGTCCATACGAGCAGAGGCGGTATTGGTGTAAGTGATGCCAAAGTCCCTTCTCGTCCTGGAGCAAGCCAAGTTGATGCGAGACCAGGGAGCTGGAACTATTTGCTTCCAACCAAAATATTGGGCGTCCGACTCCTTTCCGCGAGGTCTTATGCGGGACTGCAAAAGCCAAAGAGAGGGCTTATTGATGCATAGCAAGATGATATTTGTGAGGCCCGATAATCCGAATCTGCACGGCAACATGGCTTGGGCATATTTGGGAAGTCATAACCTATCTGAAAGCGCTTGGTAGGTCAATCCAGAATCCCCACAATTTCTGTTCCTTTCTCGACTGGCCGTCGGTGTCTGCCTTCTTTTGCTCCTGGCCTGTTAATTCTACAGTCTTTCCGAAGGTTTGCGTTGTCCTTTCTGCCTTTTCTGCTCATGGCGTGAGGACTTCGCCACTCGGGAACTGCTATGCTCATTTACTGTAGCCCAATGTGGGCGACCGGGGCTAGTCATTATAGGATGGATTTTGCACTCGGGAGCTGCCAAGTGGGCAATGCCCTCTTCGCCAAGGCTATCATTCTGTTGTAGAGAGATTTCGGATGCTTAGAGACCGGACTAACTCTAAGGTGCTTTCAGGGGTCGTTTAGTGAAAGATAACACGACCAAAAAGCCAAAGATCAACATCAGAAACTGGGAGTGTGGTGTTGTCATCCCAGTAGCATCATCAATGCTCCCTGTGGACTGGCAGGCAGATCACGAAGCTCTCGCAGACGGACCTGGTATGTCTGTCTTCGACGGGATCTTGCCAGTGCCCATGATTGTACCAGGAGAAGAATACCAGGGTCGCAGACCATGGTTCTACAGCGAGCAATAAGGTGATCTAGTCTATGAGCGTTCTAAGTTCCTGCGAGATGCCCGGAAAGGGGTACAAGGGATTATCGAAGATTACCTTTCATGAAATTACGTCACTACAAGCGAGATGCTCATTGTCTGACCATGACTCGGCCAGAGGGAGGCTGGAAACGCATTAATCTTGCCTGAAGCGTTTGTCGAAGATTAGATTGGAGTCTAGCAGAATTAGAGGGATACGTTAATGCGCAGAGACTTGTCATGGTTTAGATGGGGTATCGTGTCAACGAATCATGGAAGTCATTGGGGAGGTGGCCTTTGACCAAACTAAGGTCTAGAGTTCTTAAGAGAAAAGGTGCATCTTCTATTTCTTCCCTCATTGACCTACACTTTGGGACTACTACGGAAACGGTTGACGTCGCTTTGTACAGCACAAGGCTTGAACGAGTTGGAAAGACAGCTTGTCGGGTCGCCCAGTGGCACAGCAATGGCAATTGAGAATTAACCCGCGTGCTTCATGGAAAATGGAATTAAAGCCACGATGCCAGACATCGCCGACATTGAGCTGGACATATACCACACAGGAAAGTATTGGGAAGCGTTCATACGCGCGTAAAGTACAATGAAGTGTTCTACGAAGTAGTAAGACGGGACGAGCTATAATTCCAGGCCCTTGCGAACTCGAGGTCGACGAAGGTTCCCAATTACTGTAACACGGGCGGACGGGACAAGTACTCTCTCTACCTTAGGTAGTTGACTGTTAAGGCAACACGCAGAGACATATGACTTGAAGAGGTAGTCCGAGCTCTCGTACCGTACTGCACGGCAGATCTCGGCTTTTAGGCCCGGCCCGGCCCGGCCCTGCCCTGCCTCCAACGTCCTGCAGCTTGCAGCTTTGTCGATGTACAGTACTGGACCCTAGGATTACTATGGCATAAAGCGGCACACTGGGATGCTGAATGACCTGTCTTTACTTGGCTGGCTGGCTGGCTACCTTATCGTACTCTTTTATTGTAGCGTCTTATGGCCTCGAGCTGGTGCACTTCGAGTGGTGACGAGAACTACGGATTGCAGAATGAGTTGAAATCAGTATTGGGGATCGACATACCTGTATACTTTGTGTAGAGAAATTCAGGAGATGCAAGGGCGACAGTATCCATGATGATTCGACGCCACCCGAGCCCCCAGCCCCAGACAGACGGCACGGCCCAAGCTGCGAGCCCCCACCACCCATGAGTCTCCGACTTCCGACGATGACGACTCACGAGTCGGAGAATTCCCATTCCCATTCCCATCCCCATCCCCATCCCCATCCCCATCCACGACGACACTGCGCGTGCTCGAACACCCCAACGCCGTAAGTATTTGGGTTCAGGTTCATATGCGCCGTTCTCTACGCTCATGCAGGTGTCAAAGACTACAACTACAACTACAGCCATAGCCCCGACGCTCTGTACAGACACAGCTCCTATTTCCCGCGCAGTCGCAGTCCCTCGCATCGTTGGGCGCCTCTTCATCGGTATTACATTACTCATGGCCGAGTGCCCTACAACCAGCCCAAAGTGCCCACCACTACCTATGTCAAATTTTGAGCTCTCTCTCCACCTTTTACTGCCTGCAGACACTAAGGCAGATCTCTGTTGACATTTCGTCGTCGCACGCAAACCCTGACGACCGTGAACCCTAGGACGTACCCCGGCCTCCTTAGAAGCCGGGAGAACCACCATCGATACATCTACCGATTTCCGACGTTTGCGCGACTTGAGAGCAAACCGTTGCTATTGTAATCTTCAAGGCTCAAGGATGTGGGCATCGGGGGGATAAACATGCGGCCGGGTTGGCAACCTCGATTCGCCGTGTCCAGAACACCTTGCAGAACAGCGGATGGAACTCCTTTTGGGTCTTTCTCTACCTACAGTCGTCTTGAGAGAAGCTTGTGCATGTCAAGTTCAGTACCGCAGGACTTTCCTTTGCAAGTCTTAACGGTGACCGAAAATGGAGGCCACAAGTGGGAAATCGAATCGACGATATGGTATGGTCATTAGATGCCTGACTCCCCGAGCCTCCGTTCGCCGGCTGGTGAAAGAGCACCAGCTTGGTCCTCCCACCGTGGGGCAATAAATAAAGCCTGAGCGTGGAGCTCAAAAGAAGGATTAGCAGAGCAGAGTTCCGATACTAAAATTCCGTTGTGGCCACATCATTTCTACTAAGGTCAAGTCGTCTTTTACTGTATCACTTGGCCGGTACTCTCCTCACAGAGGCTTCTTTCCTCGCGGCGAAGCGAAGAGACGGTAGCTTCCCATTGCGGCCAAAGATCATAGCTACAAAAGGACGTCTTGGGCTCAAACTGAAGCGGAGAACAGTGGCGGGTGAAGCAGCAAAGCCCAGTATCAGCACTCAGGAGTGGCAGCGCGGTGATGGTTTAGAAGTGGAGCTGGGGCAGGTTGGTTCGGCCCTCGCTGGGAGCTTCTGGGGAGGAATGCCGGCCTCAGAGGACTCCGGGGTTTCGCCCGCTTTCGCCCTTCAAGTGCCAGTCACATTTCCATTAACACTCTGGATGGTATATGAAAGGTAGGAACATAGACGGACCGCAGTCGATCGGAAGTTACAGTGTGGTAGTGCTTCTCGAGCGAGAGATACAGGAAAAAGAGCAAAAGACGGTCCCAGGAGTGAGGCAAGCTCAATGACCGCTCTTAGGTTGTGAGAGTTGGGACTTGATAGCGAGCCGTGGGATGGTTTTGCGTGAAAGTGAGTGCAATTCTTCCTATGGTTGCTGGGTGGCTTTCCCACTTGACGCAAATGCTCCTTTGAAATTTCCGGATGGAGGCGTGCTCTCAGTCGGAGTAACAACTGGCAGAAATTGGCACGCGAGAACACCAAAAAGTCAGCTCCTTAATCTTTTATTCCTCGCCCTCCCACGCTTTAAAAGTAATATCGTTTTCAGGTATATCTCTTGAGATGCTAGTGAGTCTAAATAGCACTCTTTTTAATAATATATATTAATTGGTTGTTGGCAATAGCACGGATTTACTCGTGGACACATATATCGGCCGGTTTTTACTCCGACTGAAAGGCCGGCGTGGCACTACTGGAGCTAGGTTTTGACTTACAATCCGCTAAGAAGGCAAGTGGCGGCCCAAAATAAAAGTGCCCACATCTGATTCAAAGCAGACCTGGTCGAATCTGGACTGCATTAGGTCTGATCTAGCATCCATACTGTGCGTAGAATTGCCTACCTAGGCGAGAGGGTGTTCTGTGCTGATTCCTAAAGCTAGAGCAGGTGCTTGCGAACACGAGTTGAGAGCACGCAGAGCACGCAGAGCACGCAGAGCTTGTTCGGGTTCGTCTCATTTTCTCTTCCCCGGCTCCTTGCCAGCGCTGCTCCTCCTACTCCCTCCCTTCTCTGCCGCTGCCCTGGCCGGCGAAACCTCGCATCACGGACTCTACCCATCTGGGCGTCCCCAACGCTCCGATGATAATCTCAGAGCGTCTACGGCGACGAGCTGTCCACCGTGGTTGCACATTTCTCTGGTCTGGGTCTTTTTCATTGGTCTCTGGCTCCAGGAGGGGCCGTTCGCCGCTCCACCTGTGCCAGCCTGTGGCCACTGGCCATCGGGAGGGGGATGGGGGTGCTGTTCAGTCGGGGTAAGGGTCGGGTCAGGCCTTCAGCCCGTTCAGGGTCAGGCCCTCAGGGTCCACATAGCGGTGGCAGGCTGGCAGCTTAGTCTGGGACAGGCATGGCTCTGGTGTCTCCTGCCCAGTGCCCAGTGCCACTCTGCCCCTTGTGTTGTTTCTGCATCTGTACTAAGAACAGTACTTGTTCAATACAGTACTACCAGTAAAGCACTGCTAGACCCACCCGGGGAAATCGCCAGTTGAGCTGCTTACGGTTTACCTGACCGTGAGGTACGTCGGCTACCGGTAGCGGCCGTAGGTAGCCCAGCTCAGGGTCCTCTCGTGCAGCTGTGCTAGTGCCAGACGGACTGCCAGTGGCCTACCTAGTGGACTGCTCATCTTGGCTACGCCCCCTCCTAGCTGCCGACGATGAAGAGCTACCTACTGTACCTACTACAGTACCTACTACAGTATCTAAGATACCTAGGTAGAGCACAGCAAGCTATTATTAGCCATCTCACCCGCCGCCCCAGGCAGCGCAACAAGGGGAGTGACATCGCTGCTCATGCCCTGGGCCCTGGCCCTTGAAGCCTACCCAAGCCGCAGCCGCAGCCCCCTCAAGCAAGTTCTTGCGATCTGATTCTGCATCAGGATCGGCATTGGAATTTGATATGAGTAAGTAGTGGACCAGCAATCGACCCGGCCCGACTCGACTCGACTCGACTCTGGAGCAAGCCTGGAACTCAACCCTCCAACCCTCCAACCCCCCAACCCCCACAATCCTTCAGCAGCCGACACACCTGGAAACCAGGCCTCTACTAAAGCCATGCCAAGCTAGCCAGCGCCGCGATGCTGAACTGCGCAGCAGTCGATGCCTCACAACTTCAGAAGCCCCCTTTCCCACTTCCCCCACTTCCCGCCTTTCCTACAACCCCCCATCGCCATCGCAGTGTGCGCGAACTTGAGCTTGCTTTCTTGGTTGGTCGGTTGGTTGGTTGGTCGCCCTGTTGGTTATCACAACCACAAGCGCACGTCCAGTGAAACCTCCTCAAAAACTCCTCTCTCCGGGCTCCCTCTGTAAGCCCTGACCCCTACGTGCACCCGACAGTCCCTTACAGTACCACCACATCATCTAGTCCCCTCACATAGATAGCTACCTAAGTAAGGTAGGTAGCGGTGGCGGTAGCGTCTTTGCTACTCCTCTATGCGCCACGCTCTCGTACTTGCATTATTGGGCCAGACGTGATCCTTGACCCCTCGAAGTGCCATTGGCTACTGCATGCTCTAGCCCGCGGTAGTCGCCGCCTCCTGCCAAGTTACTTACTCCCCTTGCTGTTCCTCTCCCCTTCCTCATCCGCCCTCAACTTCTCCAGAGTCAAGACTTCCGTAGTCCACCCTCTCCCATGGAACTGCCTCGCACAGCATTGTATCTTACAACAACGTTGTTCCAATTTTCTAAATCGAAGTCGAGGCTGCCACCAATATCAATCCAATCTCACCGTTAGATTGCGCTTCTGTGGTTCCTTCCTTGCCAAGCTCGATTCTCCAACATTGGACATCCTTACGAAGCTCGTCCCGCAGCAGCAACACTGCTCGTGAACGCGGCAGGCAGAGATCCTTCCCACGACGTCCGGGCCAGTTGGTGCTACAATAGGACTTATCCCCTAGGATACCTGTTCCTGTTCTTCATATGCTCAACCTGAATACGTAGGTACATCCAACACTGTCAAGACAGCCTTAGCAGCACACATTAGAAGGAGCGCTCACATTGGCACCCTTGTACCTTCTCGAAATCTGAGATACCCTTTCCGCCTAACTTCGAACAACCGTCCTACATATGCTCCTCCCTCCATCTGCACGGGGCGAAACAGCATTCGGCCCATCACCTTTTTCGCGGACTCCGCTGTGGTCTCGCCAGCGAAATCGCACGATATAAGGCATGAAAAATCCACAACTTCCTGAACCACCCCACCCCAGTCTCTCGAACCAGAGGCTCGCAGCTTGATCCGGCCCTGTTCATTCCTGTGCTTTCACACAGTCTCGCCAACTCAAGGATTCCTTAAAGATCTTGCTCCCGGCCTCCCAGCGCAGCTCTGTTGCATCATCTTTCCCAATCAGGGATCTTCTCTGGCTTCGCCTGGTGATAGCCTTGCAACCTCCACTCCTCCAATATAGCAGAAGAATATCCTTCAGCATGGCTTCTGCAACACCACTTTATCCAACGTTCTACGGATATATCGCCTCTACACAGGACGCTCTTCTTCTTTTCGAAACTTGTTTGAGCGGCGCTCTCAATCACGTCGCTCGGCGCCCCCACGATCGCGAAAGAGTGAGCTTGATCAAGAGCGGAAATGTTTTCATTTACGAGGAACATTCCTCTGGCATAAAACGGTGGACAGACGGCGTCCCTTGGAGCCCGAGTCGAATCCTAGGCAACTTCCTTGTATATCGCGAATTGGAGCGCCCATTTCCCCCTGGAGAAAAGAAGAGGGCTATGAAGCGCAGCAAGAATTCTCCGGGAATCAACAAACAGGATTCAGTTGGAGGCTCTAGTAGCTCAATGAGTGGGGGATATAACTCTGCATCAGCCGTTGCTTCAAGCTTCGATGCCACGTCTCCCGCCTCTCTTAGGAAGGAGACAGAGCGATCATTGATTGGGTCTCTCGTCGATTCGTATGGATTCAAAGAAGAAGGTCTTGTGAAAAAGACCTTGAGTGTCACTGTTGGAGGAATCTCGCATCACTTGGTCTCGTATTACACCGTAACCGATGTCATGAACAACAAATTTACGACGCCATCAAAAGATCCGAGATTTCAGCATGTCACACCGCGAGGAGACCTCATCACAAAGCAGAACTTTCGCACACCCATCGATGAAGTAGACTCGATGGATCGAATCGATGACCGATCAGCATATATAACCTACCCGTACGGTCACAATGGCTCTGAGATGACGAATCAGACAATTTCTCATCGGCCAATGTCATTGCCAACACCAACCATAGGCTATGGATCTGGTTCGAGTATGTTCGGTAACTATACTATGAACTCGCATGCCGCCTCGTACGAAAGTCTTGGTCAAGGCCCTGCGATCGTTCCTTACGGTGGTCAATATGCTCCATCTCCTGGCATCTATCCAGCGACCAGGACTGAAAATTATGACCTTGGTGGCTATCGACAGCAGCGGTACAATACTGTAATTGGGATTAGTTCAGATGCTGGCCGTTCGCAGATGCCCTCAGTCACAACGAATTTCATTCGTCGGTCATCGAATTTTGAGCAAGCTAGTTCGATGGATTCGGGAATCTCTGGACTGTCATCTTTATCCTCTGATTCGAAGCTCACAAATGACTCCGGATATTCATCACAAGCATTCTATGTTGATCTTCGAGATACCAGCAACAATTCTCACAGCTACACGCATCACAGGGCATTGTCGAGCCCCGCCCATCAATCCATAAATGACAGAGTACCTGTTTCATCATACCCTGCCTTGGAGAGTTCAAATATCAAGGAGAACATGCGGCAATTCGGGAATACAAGCACCGGACATGGTCACGATCTGGCATCGCAATAATAATGAGCTAGCACAGGCATATCTTGCCCCAGATACAATGGTCTCTGAGGATGACGAACAGTGAAAAACCACTGTAATAATGAATTTCTTTATTGTTTGCTAACCCATGATTAGATGGCATGAGACTTTATGATTTTCCCCTGGGCGTATATGGGCGCAACAATTGGGCGGCTGGGGGATTTCAAACGGAGTGACATACTCTCGGTCGAGTGCAAGCATTACCGTTGCTCATTATTCTCTTGCAAATGCAGATACGAAAAGTTTTTGTACAAGCGCATAGGATGCAGGCCTTGCATTTATTCAACTTTGTATTTGTAAATAGGGCGCTATCGGAGGCTGTTACCTACATAGCATCGAAAGTATGTTGCTGGGATCGAACAAATCCAGTCGATAATAGAAGGAACCAGATCAAACTTTTTAACTTTGAGCAAGGCTTGAACTCTGCAGGGTGCTTTTCTTCTGGTAGTTAGGTAGGGTCCACAAAGGTGCGGCTCCGGACCTTCCGGAGATCGAATAAACAACGAATAAGCATTCTAGATAGCTCTGCACTGGAGGCGTACCCGAGACAAACTAGTCATCAAATCTGGGCTAGGTAGTCATGCCGTTCAGATGCCGAAAATTTCCCACATCCTCGCCCCAACCGGGTTTCTCTATCATCACGCAGAAAGTACAAACGGATGCATACACACACTCACTTGTTGTGAAGACGGTGCGATAAGCTCTAATCTATTCTTACCGCCATTAATCTCGGGGCATCTGAAAATGGAACCATACAAGGCGGGACACAGCCTCCAACCTTTCCAGATTAGCTTCGAGTCTTGGAGATTCAATTTGCTCCGTCAGCTGGAAGACCTGGAACGTTACTTTTCAGGTCAATTGATTCAAAGCAAAGGATGTGCAAGGCAGAGAAGTGGACCAGAATGACACGTTAGTCCAGAGCGCCAGAGCAGAAGAAAAGGTTGCCATTGCCATAGCTGGAGCTGGCGACGAGAGAGTGATGTGATGATGAGTGCGCTACGGAAGCGAAAACAACAGGGACAGGGACAGGGATGGAAAGCCAAAAATAAGCGCAGCCGCGCGACAAGCGATCTCTGCATCAGAAGCGAACAACCTCACCAGTGCAGTTCATACTTTCTTCGTAATTACACTAAGCTTCATCACACAATTAGCTGAAAGCATCCGTAGTATCCCATCTCCGCTCGCCCACAAAATGCGATGACCATGTCTCGCCTATTAAGACCACGACCTTGCCCTCAGTGGACAGCAACAATCACCAGACGCAGTCGTTGCCCCGCCCCCGACTCAACGTTCATGCTCTTCAGAGCATCACCCTGGAGCCCACAATGTCCAGTAAAATCCCCTCTGTGCACTTTGTCTGCGACGAAAGGTCTAAGTCGACCACTATTCATGTATGTATGCCCGTGGCCAGGGTGCTTGGACAAGTCTGAAGTGTATACCAGAAAACCGAAGGGAAGGCTCGTCCTCGGCCAGGAGATCACGTATTCGACTTTCAAAGGACCAGCACAGGGAGAAAGGTACGCCAGAGAGTTTTCCCTGTCACAAGTGAGTACGGCTAGTCCCGTAGTTCCATCTGCTTGCCTTCCACCTACACCAAATATTTTGAATGTTGCCCTTAGTCACGTGCCGTGTGCTGAATTGATCTTCCATTCTTCAGAGCGAAACTTCCCGAGCCTAAGAAACCCCTCCTCAAGGTCTTGACTCAACTTACTCCGCATGAGAATATCTATACCATCCCGAACATTCTCACTTTCTCTCGCCTCCTCGCAGCGCCAGTCATAGGCTACCTTGTCCTGCATGATTACCACGCCTGGGCTGTTGGTTTATTTGCTTATGCTGGGATCACGGACCTTGTGGATGGCTATATCGCCAGACGATGGAATCTCCAGACGGTGGTTGGTACAGTCATTGACCCAATGGCCGACAAGACCCTCATGACTATATTGACCGTCTGTCTGGCGATCAAAGGAGCTCTGCCAGGTGACTGGATCTTTATCCGTATTCGTTTCAGTTTGATTCTGACTTATTTTTACAGTCTGGCTGGCTGTTATCATTTTAGGTCGTGATGTTGGGCTAGGCATTGCAGCGATTTATTATCGCTGGATTTCCTTGCCTCCTCCCAAAACCTTCTCTAGATACTGGGATTTTTCACTTCCTTCGGCCGAAGTGCATCCCACTACCATAAGCAAATATAACACCGCTTTACAACTAGCCCTAATCGGAACGACGACGGCGATACCCTTGCTGACCGTCGATGTTAGTATAGCAATGCAAGCCATGCAGTGCGTATTGATGTTTTTTTGTCTTTCCCTTTGAGGCTAATTACTGACTGCTCGTCAGTTACCTGGTGGCCACAACGACTATATGGAGTGGTGCGAGTTACATATACACGAAGGACGCTGTAAAGATACTCAGTAACGAAAGCAAAAAGAAGGGCGAGCCCGTCAAGCATAAGGATTAACGAATGTACATCACCTGATTGTAAAATAAAAACGAGAAAGTCGGAGATAACTTTAGTGCTTCGAAGGATTTCTTGGTACATGTCAATCAGCACTCACTCTGGGGAAGCGGCGCTGCGTCACTTTCCCTTGCTTGTTTGCTGCTGCTCTTTGAGATACTCATGTTTGATGCAAGGACGATAACCACATTGTCCATGTGTCCATCATCAAAAAGCAGTGGAGAGTTACTGGAGGCTCATATCATCCATGTTTTTTTCAACATGCCTGGCGAGCCGTAAGATTTGACTACTCATGAACACAGCTAACGAGATTTCAAAATTTGACACCTCCAACTGTTGTCTGAGGCTGTACTGTACCAGTGTCCTTTCAGATTCCCGAACAATATCTATCATACACAATACATGCTATTATATATACATATCATATCATATCTTAAGCCTTTTGCCGCAGGCGTCAAGAGAGAATTCACCAGAAATTCCTGTGCCTTGGCTGTCCAATTCCACCCGAGCTTTGCATGAACCTTTTCTTGGGTTCATCCGCCCGGGGATGACCGTCACCGAACATGTAGATCTTGATAAGGATGATATGACTAATTTACACCGTCCTGGCCGGTAGAAGAGTATCCATTTAGGTAGAATTGCTTATGTCAGTTTGCATCTACATCCAGATCGTGTATAAATAGCAGCTCTGCGATGGTGGATGTTGCCCTGTCCCTAAGCACAATATATTTGAGGAAGGAGGGGTCTGTAACACCCAAAAGGTCAGGCTGGTGTTCAATTGACCATATATTCCTTCTTGTGAGTAGCCACTTCCTTAAACATGGCTGCTCTGGCGACACTGCGATGCTTGCTCTTGACATATGCCAGGAGTCTCAGGACTCCGGATGGCGTGAGACCCTCAATTCGTCGGGCCTGGCCCACAGACTCGGGTCTAGTCGCGTGAAGCAATGATTTCTCATGCATGCTCAGCCCATGAATCCGATCGTAATTCAAATCCAGTGGCAGCTTCAGATTTTCATCCTTTTGAAACACTTTCATCGCTGCAGTCTGTTGGTCTACGTACGGAGCGTAGACGGCCTCGATTGCCACCCGATTTTGGATATGCTTTGAGAAGGTCATGATCTCTGGAATCTGGCTTGCCATGTCGCTGAGGTTGACGCCCGCCAGACGAAGAATGTCAAATGCACTCCTTTTGGTGGAATTATTCCCAACTTTGAAGCCCTCTTTTATCCAAATCGGTGCACTCGCAGTTTTAGACCGCAGGGCTGATTTGAGATCCTCTATTTGAGCCACTTCGTCAGAAAAGCTTGACCACCTCCTGTCCCCAACAACTCCTGCTTCTCGACCTTTTGCCGTGAGTCGTAAGTCTGCATTATCTGCTCTGGCGCTCATGCGATATTCGCTTCGCGATGTGAACATTCGATATGGCTCAGAAACCCCCTTTGTGATGAGATCATCGATCATGATCCCGATATATCCGTCACTTCGAGAAAGTACCATTTGAGGTTTGGAGAGTGACGCCAGTCCAGCATTGATCC
Organism: Hyaloscypha hepaticicola; assembly: GCA_002865625.1. Lineage (NCBI taxonomy): Eukaryota > Fungi > Ascomycota > Leotiomycetes > Helotiales > Hyaloscyphaceae > Hyaloscypha > Hyaloscypha hepaticicola. Next base: position 680,970 of record KZ613464.1, on the reverse strand, counting down.
CCGCGACGATTCCCTGTGCGGCTGCTTCTTCGTATCCAGTGGTCCCGTTGATCTGTCCCGCCAAATAAAGACCACGGATAGCTTTCGTTTCCAAAGTTGCCTTCAGACTTCTTGGATCAACGTAATCGTATTCAACGCCGTAACCTGGCTGCAACATTGTGACATTCTCCAAACCTTTTATAGTCCTGAGCAGCTGCTCCTGAGCTTCGGCGGGGATTGTCATAGAAATCCCATTCGGATAGATAATATCACTCTCGAAACCTTCCGGCTCCAACCAGATAATGTGCTTCTCCTTGTCAGAGAACCGTATGATTTTCGATTCTAGAGACGGACAATATCTTGGCCCTTTGACCGTTTCTCTGATATGTATGGACTTGTCGAGATTAGCCCTAACAATATCGTGCGTAGCTTGATTGGTATAGGTAGTATGACAGAGAAGTTGCTCTTGAACCGAGACTACGTCGTTGAGGAAGCTGAATGGCACAGGTGGAGCATCACCTGGTTGTTCTGCCAGTCCACTGAAGTCGATGGTGTTCTTGGCCAAACGAGGAGGGGTTCCAGTCTTCAGTCTACCAAGCTTAAATCCCGCATCTTTTAAGGATTTGCTTAAGCCAAATGTCGCCGCTTCCCCCATACGCCCAGCTGGTGTACACTCAAGTCCAATATGTATCTCGCCACCAAGAAATGTGCCAGTGGTTATAATTACTTGGTTGGCCGGTATGATCTCCCCAGATTCCAGTCGCACTCCGGAGATTCTTCCGTGTTTGGTCTTCCCATCATCAGGGGAAACGATAATATCTGCAACACTCCCCGGCACGATCGATAAATTCGGATAAGCAGTCAATTTCTCTCTCATATGCTTCTTGTAAAGTTCTCGGTCAATTTGTGCCCGTGGACCCTATTAATCAAGTCAGCTGCAAGACTGATAAGAATCGTCACAGAGTTGAATACCCAGACCGCAGGGCCTTTCTTGCGGTTAAGAACTTTGAATTGCACGCCAGCTTTGTCTATGATGCGACCAGCTACTCCATCCAGGGCGTCGATTTCTCTCAACATGGTACCCTTCCCAATGCCCCCAAAAGAGGGGTTGCAGGAACACACACCAATGTTGTCCAGCCTCGGTGTAATAAGCGCTGTCCTGGCACCAGATCGTGCAGCTCCAGTGCAGGCTTCTGATCCAGCATGACCTCCTCCTATAACAATTACATCGTACGGTCTGGTGAAAGTCAGAAGGGCAATCGCAAAAAATCACCGACAGATTTACCTTGTGTCTTGGGCTACATCTGCGAAAAGTCTCCGTTGGCGACGGCCATGGGCACAATAAAAACGATTGATACGAGACCACAGCACAGGGCGGCCATAGCCCAATCTTCGGGTCATGTTAGCATGCCGGAGCAAAGGAACTCGGTTTGTTCTCTTGGTCAGCGCGAGCAAACGTCGAAGAACTTTCAATCCCGTCGCGGCCGCGCCACCACGCTAGGCAATGCAACAGGGATTCTCGTTCGGTATGCGGAAAGGGGTAGAGATTAGCCGAAAATTTAGCGACTTGAAATAGGGGCTTATGCTCAAGGAGTTTTTCGCAAGCGATGACATAAGGTAGCGCAATCATTCATGCCTGCCTTCAAGAGCCCCAGATACTTTTCAAGAACATTGAAGTCCCGTCGTCCAAGTTGAAGGTTACGAGAGTTACTGGCGCAGCTGTTGTCCGTAGCAAGGGAGCGAGCATAGTTGCAAAAGTCAGGGCAGAACCGGGATCTAACCGCTAACTTTCGTCTCTAAATGATTTGGCGATCTACACCTCGATGATGTGCATGCTGCATACAAGATGTTACAATGCTCAATCTATGACATGTACTGGAAGCTTTAATTCACGCGTTGATTCCGATTCAGCAACTATTTCGCTCGTTTAACAAAACGCTGGCCCTAGCTCGTTACTGGGCATGGCTCACGTCTGAAATCATATGAGCACAACAGCTCAGGTACCTCATCAAGATCGCCCGAGCCAGAATATCCACCACCAGGCTCTTGCAACCTCATCATAAACAAATGAAAGTGCTTGCAGGATATGCAGTGGTCGTCTTAGAAGGGACAAAAGAGAATTAGTGCTGGAAGCCCTACGGCTCCTCGGAGAATAATGAATAGGAATGAGTGACGCGTCTCGAAGATCGCTTGGGGAATCCCAAAAACTCCACACAAGAAAGGTCCCACGCCTATATCATCGAAAGTCGTTACAGCCACCCAAAACGCCACGTCTTCAAAAATTCATGACGATACACCAGACCCCCTCAAGATCCCATAACACCGTTATGCGTACCATTCATAGGAGGCCTGCCACCAACGTAATTCGGAACCGATGATGCTGCAGGTAAGCTTCCACCAACAACGCCCGAACTCCGCGCTGAATCCAATTTCAGAATTCTGCGTAAACTCTCCTCCATTCCCTGAATATCCGATGTCTTGTTTTCAGATGATAATCCGGTCGAAGATGGATGAGATGGAGATGGAGATGTCAAAATGCTATTGAAGTCGTTTGCAGGAGATGGTGAAGGATTGGAAAATAATTTTTGCGAGTGAGAGTAAGGGCCGATGTGGTCCGGGGTTCTTATGGGTGTCTTCGTAGGCGTAACTTCCTGACGTAGGCCTGAGGTACGACCAGACTGCCGTGAATTCTGACTGGAACCCTCTTGCGAATAGTTGCTGTAATACGGTCGGGCCGGCGCCCCAGCAGTCCGCAGTCCAGTGGCATGTGCTGAAGGATTTTGGTGAATGCGCGACGAAGCGGAGTTCTGCGGAGAAGTGGACGTAACGCCGCTCAGGTTTAAACCTGTATGATCTGAGAACAGGTAAGCTTTGAGGGCTTCTGATTTGTTCAAGGATTGTTGCGGGTCTAGACATGGCTGCTCAATAGATTGTACGGGTTCGCTAGAAGCACGGGCAGCACGGATTCTTTGAGCATACGGTGTTGAGAAAGCAGGTCCATACGTTGTCCCCGCATCAGGCTCTCCATCCAGTTCCATAGCAAACATTCCGCCGGCAGATATCTTACTAGAATGCCCTTGACGTGGACGGCTGTGCGTGGGGAGTGCTGGAGGGGTTTGGCTGCTCCGAGGAGATTCAATTGGTGGCTGGAACGGTCCAGTTGCAGCTACAGCAGGTTGAGTTGAACTTGCACTTCGTGCTCTAGCCTTTTCTTCTCTATCCGCTCTGAAGAAGAAGTCTAGGGGCGATTCTTCTCTTTGAAATGGATTGCTGGCAGGTGGAGGTGTAAAGAGATTACTCGGAGAAGATGTTTCCTTCTTTAACGGAGGTTCCTTTACGGATTTAAGTCCCTTAACCCCAGGAGAATCTGGAACGGATTTTGAGTAGAAGCTTGGTATCGGAAGAGCAGACGGAGCTGGTGATGCATGAAAGGTAGGACCTGCATAGGCCGCAGTCGAAGGTGTGTTGATAGGCCTACCAGAGAAGGGGATGCCCGTAGACTGAGCACCTGTCAAAGGCGGGGTACTACGGTCGTTTCTCATCACCGCAGGAGATGTGTTCACGTTCTTGGGCCGATTTTTGTTTCGAGACTTGTGTTTTGATCCGCTTTCGAGAGCATTCGTTTTGGAGTTTTGAGAAGCAGGTTGGTTGTCTCTGCGAGGGGTCTGAGGAGGCGTAGTAGATTGAAAGGCTGCTGCTGGTTTGTTTGATTTCGTTTCTGATTGAGACTTTCGTAGGTGTGCTTGCTGGTTGAGGTGATGCGGATTCTGGGGATTCTGTGATAAGGCTGATGCAGGTGGCATTGCTGCACTTCGACTGTGTCGGTGCCCCCGGGAAGGAGTTTCGGCAGACATATCTTCCTTGGCTTATAAATACGCAGCCGTAGAAGCAGTGTAAAATGTGAACGAGTAAAGCAAAGGCAGGTTACTGCAGCGATGGACAAGCCTGGATGTTTCGCAAGAGCTAGCCGGATGGCAAGTCGCGGCCAAAGTTGGTGGCCGGTGGCTCGAAGGATGTCGCGATGAGCTGCGATATCTGCAGGCTATGTCGTTTGTTTGTATGGAATCGATAGTCGAGGTAATTCTAATCATTGTTCGGTATCGAGTGGGAAGAGGTGGGGTGAATATGGATGTACTACAAGGTGACAGGCGAGGCATTGCAAATGTTGGAAGGCGAAGTTTACGTGAACCGGCCGCCGTAGTACATGCGGTTCAAACGCGAATCTACCCCAGGCTCTACTATTTCTAGTAATCACGACCTCGACATTGTCTTATCCACCTCTTTCTCCCAGAAATCGAATACATTCCATCATCGACATCTGCTCAAGGCCTGCGCTTCTCCTTCAACTTTCGGATCTTGAAGCAGCAAAGAACAAAGAGGCGACTGCAACCTACCAACTACCCCTCCTTACAGTATCCAACTTTGCGATCTCGAGATGGCCGACGTCGTTATGACAGACATTCCAGCCCCAGTTAAGAAGGCAGTTGGTAAGGCTAAAGCTGGAGGATCCGAGGGCGGAACTGATGGCAAGAAGCGCTTTGAGGTGAAGAAGGTGACAGCAGACCAACATCTCCACACCAGGAAGTCGCCCATGTGCTGACCATTCAATAGTGGAATGCAGTAGCTCTTTGGGCTTGGGACATCGTCGTTGACAACTGTGCCATCTGCAGAAACCACATTATGGACCTGTGTAAGTCATCCCGGCTCCCAAATCTAAAGAGCTCGCCGACTAACTTGATAGGCATCGAATGCCAGGCAAACCAAGCTTCTGCCACTAGTGAGGAATGCACTGTAGCATGGGGAATCTGCAACGTAAGAGAACCATACATTCTTTATAGCGTATCAACTGACGATGGGGTGCTAGCATGCTTTCCATTTCCACTGCATTTCCCGCTGGCTCAAGACCCGCCAAGTTTGCCCCCTCGACAACAGAGATTGGGAGTTCCAGAAGTATGGCCGTTAAGATTTGCACGCTGAGATATCCGGGACAATTGAACGCCATGTGGTGTGACATAAAGGAAGGACCACGAACAGCGCTCACGGAGTAGCCAAATGATACATTTGCGCAGTGGCTTTGAATATCGGCGTATGGAGAAATCATCTTAGTGACGGCGTTCACAGGGGATAGATTTTGTAGCGCAATTCGCCCAGAGATATGGGAAATGAAAGATACCATCCTCCTTTCACGCTTTTTAAGGTATCCCCCAAATCAATTCCTAACGCCATAATTCCGCGCGTCCTTGCCAGTCACCCAACAACTTTGCCATCCACCACGATGCCCTGCGAATTTGTCTCATTTCTAGCCACTGGTAGCCATTTGACGGGGTGTCGATTGAAGAAGGGCCATGGCGGCACGACGAGGAGGAAGGTAAGGGCAGTTCCACCCAAACCGATGTATAGTGCAAGTTTGATGTCCTGAAGAAAGAAGCCGACAAGGAACGAAATAGCCTAAGTTTCGTTAGATCCATAGAGTCATGGAATAATCGTGCATGAAGTATTAGTTCTCACCCCTACAGCTGCAAGCAGAGCAGTTGCCAAGAGTTCTGCTAGCTTCTGACCCTCGAAGTCCTGCTGCAATTAGCACAAGATTGGATTATTGAAGAGGTTTTGACAAACAATTTGGCCCTCGGCAAGCTCGCGCACTTGGTCCAATAATTGATCGGCCATGGCTGTTGAGGGGTGTGAACTGGAGTGAAATGTTGAAGCTGATGTGGACAGTTCTGTGGTTCACCAGGCTCCAGGTTGTTCATCTGACTAAGCAGGTACAAGGCTGCCAGTCCACTCCAGCCTTCTGTGGCTCAAGCACACAACTAACCCCGGGCCGTGAGGCGGCTTTTGGCTGTGCCCTTGCGGCATTTGCGAATCAACACATGATGCGGGGTCGAAAGAATAAGGAAAAGCTCTCCCCCCTACACTTTTCAATTGATTCAGGTGCTTAGCATTGTTGCAAGTATACCTACACATACGACTTTTCATTTTCAACACCGATACTTGGCATTCTATTCCTATCCAAATCCAAGCGTCTGATCTTCTAGCTGTAATTCACTGGCTCGGTTAGTGAAGGATGTCTGGCCGCCTTGGTAGCCCGGCTGGTTAGCGCAAAAGATTGGCTACAGACTCTTGAAAATGAACCGGACCTACTGTACTGTTTAAGTATTCTCCAAGCTCGACGAACTTTGCTTCGACGATCACAACACCCCTTCGACCCTCAACACCGCACTTTTCTACATCTCAAAACCACCGAGCATCGGCCTCTTCCAGTTCCTAATTCCTGTCTTCGTCTCCAGCTCGGTATAGAGTTGCCCTCTTGACAACGGCATTGCAGCGATCGAGTAACGCAAATTTGCACCTCTACCACCACTCATAATTCCTGTTGCGCATGCTCAACTCCTCGTTGGTCAATCCGCCTCACGACTTCTCAAACGCACTCGCACATCGCTCGACTTGATCGCCTTGGCGGCCTCTCACAAGAAAACCACCAAGGTAAGCTTGCCCTCATGCTTTTACATTATCTTCGTCTATGAGAACCTACATGCGCATAGGCCTGGTAGCTGGCTCCTCGTCTCCCTAATTTCCTCTTGCCCTCTAGGAATTATCCATACTAATCCGATGATAAAGTTGGCGGGACTCGTACTTCACCAGTTTCCCTTCATCTTCATCCGTCCGCTCCTCGGCCCAATAACCTGGGCCCACTGCGGAGGTGATAAGAAACCTCCATAACTGGCCTTCCATTGACCAAGATTACATATTTCGCAGAACAAAAAGCGAGCATTGGGGGGTAGCTGGACGGAGTCAGCTTCTCAATTAGAAGAGCTGTACAGGGAAAACCTGTGCAAAAACCCCCATCAAATTGACGCCAATACGCGGTGGGCGCTCGTTGCGACCCACTTTGGAATCGAAGGCGATTTGAAGCCTATCGAACTGTATGTATTCCACTCTAGGTTGAATCTCACTGCAAAGCTAATGGCCGAAATGTTAGAGTGAATTTATAGAAGAGAAGCTTGAGCACTGAAGCCATGTCTGACCACGAGGATACCTCTCTCAACACGGGCTATAGCACGCCTGTTCCTGAGCTTGATGATCACAGGCATCAATCGGCCTCGGTGCAAAGAGCACGATCTCGGCGTGGCACTGTCGAGACCATGCACAGCGTTAATGCCGGACGAACAATGAATCCCGATCTCGACTTAGTTGACCAAGGACTCATGCCTATTGCTGCTCGGGATTTCGAAGAAGCTGTGGTTGACGATGAACCTGGTGGAGTTTCTCCTCGTCCTGGTCGATCTGCACCCGATCGAAGTCGTCGTGGAACAGTTACTACTCTTGACCCTCGATCAATCTCCCCTCCCAATTCCGTCAAGGCATTCGCCGATGCACGCCGACGGGAGAGGCAATTTTCAACATCTGATCCTAGCTCCGTCAAGGCCTTTGCTGAGGCTAGAAGACAAGAGGAGTGTGATCTTCACCGAACTATTTCTGGGGCTAGTCGCCGTAGTAAACGAAGCCTCCGAAGCCGACGTTTCACAAACGAAAATGATGTTAAGAGCTGTGTAGGATCATGCAAGACAGCAGAGGAAGATGTTTGCTTTCCGTTGCACAATCAAGGAAACAAAGACACTTTGCAAATCGACTTCGAGGTTCTTGAAGAGTTTATTGCTGATGAGGAGAGCCGGGATAAGACTCCGCCGAAGGGTCAGCCTCAGGCTCGTGTATTTCATGACCTCCGAGCACAGAGAAACGACGGAGAAGACGCAACATTTACTGCAGGAGGGGATATCGTTGAGATTCCTTCAGGCACTTCAATGGAAACCAATGAGACGGTACATGAAGACGACAGCCTAGATGAATTTTTGGGTGAGCCTCACCGCATTGAGAATCGATTCGAGTTCTTTTCGTCCCGAGGAGAGTCGACCATCCATGCTGCAGAGTTTGGAGACCTCATACTTCCAGGAGATGATGTCCGCAGTCTATTTACCCTTCCGCAGGGGGAGGAAATGGATGGAGTTTGGTGGTTGAACATGAATAATCCAACAGATGAGGAAATACGTGCTATCTGCAAGGCCTTTGGAGTGCATCCTCTGACAATCGAAGATATTGGGACTCAGGAAGCACGCGAGAAGATTGAACTCTTCCCCTCGTACTATTTCGCCTGTTTCCGCTCTTTCCACGTTCAAGAAATCGATGATGGACAGGAATATGAACCCTTCAATATTTACGTGGTCGTTTTCCGAGAGGGAACCCTGAGCTTCAGTTTCTCACCCAATCTTCATGCGGCTCATGTCCGGAAGAGAATCACCATGTTGAAGGACTATGTGGCTTTGAGCTCCGACTGGATATGTTATGCCTTGATGTAAGTTTGCGACCCAATTTGATGATCATCTGCTAACTAGATGCAAGCGATGACATTGTTGACTGTTTTGCACCAATTATCACAAGAATCGAAGAGGAAACTGATGTCATCGAAGATGAAGTCTTCATTGCCCGCAATGATGATATGCACAGTTTTCTGCGTAGGATCGGCATGGTCCGGAAGAACGTTATGGGCCTGATGAAACTCCTGGGTGGTAAAGCAGATGTCCTTCGCGGGTTCACCAAACGATGCAATGCCAATTATAAAGTCACCCCACGGATGGATATTGGTCTTTATCTCGGAGACATCCAAGACCACGTTGTCACGATGATGACGAGTCTAGCTCACTTTGAGAAAATGCTTTCCCGGTCCCACAGCAACTACCTGGCCCAACTCTCAATCGACAATATCACGCAAGGAAACCAAGCCAACAAAGTCCTCAGCAAAATCACTCTGCTAGCATCGATCCTGGTCCCATTGAATCTTGTATGTGGTATGTTTGGGATGAACGTTCAGGTGCCGTGGAGAGAGGTCAATAACCTGGCTCCATTCTTTGGCATTTTTGGAATTCTGGTTCTTTTCGTCGTAATTTCCCTAGTTGTGGCTCGAAGACTTAGATTTATCTAGTGCCAGCTCGCAATCTGCTGATAGTTGTGTCCGGATTGAGAACGGAAGCTTGCATTTTCTTTCCTTGCCAACTTGCTCTGCTAGCATTATCTTTACTGATGTTTGCTGGTCGCGGCGTTGGACGACTCAATCGTAGCTAAAGAATAGAATAGAGTTCTTCGTAGAAGAAAATTGAGAAGTGCAATCATATTTTGCATGACATAGTAGCAGTATCCCGTTGCTGGTTAGATAGGATGTTCACGAACTTTAGTCGAGTGTTGGTGGGTAGAACTTGCTGGTAGTTGAGTCGGGTTATATATGAGGAGGCTTACATGGATAATGGAGTAATCTTACAGGTTCTCACTCCTCGCTGGAGTTAAATCTATTGGCCTGGAGGGCAATACATTTTCTGTTCCATCATGCTTGGTTTTCGCTCTCCCCACCAAAATTATCTCCGGATATTTTCTTTGCCTCTTCGAGAGCCCGGTACTTTCTTTTACTCTTCTTCACAGCACTCGACTTCCGTTTACGCTTGACCTCCCGTACGATCGCAACTCGGGAGTCTTTCCCCTTCTCTATTTCCTCAACTCTCTCCGCAAGCATCTCCCTGGCAATCTTCCGGTTTTGTGATCGAGAACGTGTGGCCTGCACTTTCAATACCAGGCCAGTGGGAATGTGCTTCAACTGCACAGCGGAAGATGTTTTGTTCTGCGACTTGCTGATTAGCTGATGCCTCAATCTCCGACTTATCATCTGCGCTTAGGTCTAATCAATCTCAACATACAATTTTCTGGCCTCCAGGTCCACTACCCTTTAAGAATGACTCTGTGAATTCTTCTTCGTGGACGAGCGGTGGTCGATCAGGCATTTTCTTTCCCCATGCTGCCATCGAGGCCGCAATGCCACGACGGGTTACTGAGTCTCTCACGACATGTTGAACGACCGGCCTCCACTTGATACAGGAGAGCAGGCTGCGCAGCATTGTACATCTTGTTGCGGCTCAAATTGGTATCAACGCAGCAGCTGTTTGGCTAGAGAGGAATGTCGAAGTCAAAAACTATCCCTGTCATTTCCGTTTACCGACTAAGAGCTTAGGACGGAAGGTCGGCCCCACAAATTTCCGATGCCGACTTTATTTCTATCTGATCCCGCCTTCTCATTTGGCCCAACCTCGATACTCGACGCTTGACCTTTCCCTCACAATCTCAACGTACTCAACTCATTGTCACTCGTTCTACCACGCTCCGAGGGTTGCTTCTGTCGAATTGAGAAAATCACGGATAATTTGTAGGCCCAAGGAACACCGAGTGTGAGTAAATATGTTCGCCTCGACGTTTCGCTGGCTGCAGCGGAAGAGATACCAATATGAGGCATGTCCCTCTGCCAGCTAGGCGTTCCATGCCTAACGATTACAGGTCACATTCTCGCTGTACATGTTAACACCCACCGAGAAGTTCATATTCAGTAAGAAGTCTCCTTTCCGCCGTCTTCCGGTTTCTGCCCCTGAGCGCGCAAGCTATCAGCAAAAGCGATTCACTACTGGGTATAAATTGCTGATAGGCTTTACGAGTAGACTCATTCCTCTTCCTCTTCTTCAGCATGATCATAATCGCCATGACCCTCTACCTCCCACAGCACATCGCCTTCCTCACCAACCGTGCCTGGTTCTACTACAACGGAGACGAGAGCACGAAAACCGGGGTTCATTCTATTGTAGAAAGTGCTACACATACGGTGGTTGTTGAAAAGGTCAAAGATACCGTTGTCAATGCTGCTGCCAAATCGTCGATTTTGAATGCCGCAAAAGAGTTATAAGCTTAAGACTTAGACCTAGTGATTTTGGGGGCCAGAAATGGATGGAGGCTTGTATGATCAGTGGGCGGAAGCCATTCTACACTTAATGGGCAAAAATGCAGGTGCATTTGGAGTCTGGGCTGCCGATTGGGGTACGATAGATGTCACAGCATGGAAACTAGATACGAAGTTCCACTAATCACTAATTCAAACTGGGTATCAAAAGGATTTCTTTGTGGGAAGGCACGTGGTATTTCCATCCCAGTCTTATTTCTCCGTCTCATGAGCCAATGAGCTAGCCTCCTTTACCGGAACGCCCGATGCGCCCCCAGGTTTATGCTTTGTTCTCCCTAGCAGTCATCAAGTGCTTCATGGTATTGTACATGAGTTCCCCGACCCCGTTTACCCCTTTATTCTCCATATAATGCAAGACGCCAAGTTTGTAATCCGGCCATGGCAATTTCAACCCGCCATCTTTCTCCAGCTGTAGCAACGACTTCGAAGTTGGAGGCCCAGGATGGCGGAGATCGATTTCATCCTCAACCCTATCCTCGAGCTCTCTCACGTACGAAATTGCCAAAAGGCAGAAGACAGGAGAGAAAGAAAAGCTGAACAGCGTTGCCAGAGACATCGATGTATCGACACTGGTAACGTATTTGCTCAAAAGCTGAGTGACAGCAGGGGCCATCAAACAAGCAAGAGCATTCGGATCAGAGCTGTTGAAGGCACGGGATCTCCAAAGACAATTGCACACATCCATAAGGAAACCATTGAAATGATTGACGTACTCTTTCGAGTATGAAACCTGATTCGAGGCCGAGGATTCAATTGGTTTGGGGGACATGGCGATCTCAAACGCCCGCTTGTAGAGCGCAAGAATAGCACAGAGCCTGCTAATTGTGCTGAGCGAGTCCGTGAATTGAAGGGTATATATCAATTCGGTTGGTGGTATGGTGACTCGGACTGTTGATCTGAGCGTGGGCAGAGATACTAGGGAGGCGGTGGTTTCGTAAAATTGTAGGATAGTGGAGAGTATATTGACATTTAGGGAGGTTTGGACTATGGTGAGTGCCAGGTTGTTGGCATGGCTTACCAAGGATGTAACTGCAGACGATGCGTCGCCTGGTGGATCAGACTGCGACAGAAGGGTGGCCGTCCATTGATCGAGCAAATTCCTGTAGAATTCGAGGAGTGCAACCTTAGACTCGACAGTGCCGTCTTCTAGAACAACCTCTTCGAGAGGTTGAAAGGTAGAGGAATAAAGGTCTGCGCCGTCAGCTTCTACCACGATCTAGTTTCAAGAAGGTTTACCTTCAAATGAGCCCAGAGGTATGTAAGTAAGAAGATCGAGGACAACTTCGCGGCCTGCAATCCCATTCCAAGAATCGATCATGGATTTGAGATACGTCAGACACGCTGGTGGCAATGTCTAGATTGTCTCAGCAGAATCCGGAAGAATACATCAGTCTCCTACCTTGGTATACCGCGTATATCCCAGAACTGCTTCGAGCATGCCGAAAATCTTAGTCGGAGATAAAGATGAATCTTCTAACTGGTCTTCGAAGAATGCAAGCAGCCATCTATCTATACGTTTTGAATAGGTATCAGAGGACCTCAACTGAAGGAACTTTTGGAGAAGCGGGTCATTTATGGCTGCAACTAGCTGATTGGGTGGTTCAATTTTCTCAAGTTTTCGAACAAATTCATGTACATCCTCGATCTCTTCTAGTGTTATGGACGACTAACAAGTTATCAGCTTAAACATGTGGATGACGATTTAGCTTGGAACGAACTTCTTGAGCGTGCGAGGTATGGACCTCGGGGATGATGGACCCAAAACTTCGCACGGAGCCGTTAACACCCTTTCGAGTGACTCTAAAAGTTCTTTTTTCAGGTGGTAGACCATCCTGTGTCTTCTGAAAATGGGCTTCCTGGATTTCTCCGAGTCTTTGCCGCCATTCGGAATCCGGATGCTGATCTATTAGCAACCACTCACTATGCCACGAGGAGAGCCATACTGTAAACACAGACGCTCTTCCCGAGGCCACATCACCAACGATAATATCTGGGAAATAGTCCTTATAAACTCTCATGAGTCCTACAAGAGGGGCCTCGTTCCCAGCTTGACAAGTTAACTCCATTAACATTTGAATTCTAAAGGGTCTGACATGCTTCCGCCTGGTGATGAGAGAGAGCACGTGACACAGCTGTGGTCTGGAGTTGTGAGCTGGGTCCCTGACTCCTCACCATGTCACGCGGTGCACACACCTGATAGCAACCGTGTCAAGCAAGTTGAAGAGAAAGCCGTAGAGTTGTGACAACACTTTCTGGTTGTCAAGGACATCATAGACCATAACCAGCCATTTCAACAGAGCGCACTGAATAGAATGCGTCGGCTTTGACTGTCCATGACCGAGACCGCCAACAATCTTGATCACGATGGCGTCGGGAACTTTGCTGGCAGGATACAGGCTGCGAACCAAACTTCCACGGCTGGCCTGGTCGAGCTCGCTGGGCAGCGTGATTAGGTCGACAAGCCTGCTCAGGGACACGTTTGGTACGCCCTCCTCGTAGGCTTTGAGGCCCACAGTGTCAACAAGCCTCGAGACCTTGGAGACGCGCAGCTTGGCGGGTATTTTCGCGGCTGTGAGGGAGGAGGTTAGTTATAATTCAGATTCAGATACGCGTCGGGACGCGTTTGAGCGCCCACCATTCTCCAGGTCCGAAATCAGGGCGGCGATGTCGTCCTCGCGTTCTGATGGCATTGTCAGCAGCAGTGTCGAGTTCACGGTCGTTGAGCCCGCCGGCAGGGCTGGAGACGAGGAGGAGGTGGAGGAGTGGACGTCTCTGGCAACGGTCTGCAAGAATGGCCTCGATGGGCTTCCTCGTGTAACCTCGATGGCATCTCTGGTGGAGCGGCATACAGGGGTTAGCGAAGTTCGGTTCGGCTCTGACGACAAGCTCTCTCTCCTATTTCCATCCACGCTGGGTATCAGTATCGTCAGGTCAGTCTTAACAAATACCTCTGCTCCCAGCTCTCTCCGTCCAGGTGCCGCACCCGAACGATGGATCATTTAAACTCTCCACCATACAGTACCTTACCCACTTCTTCAGCCTTGGTCCAATGGGTGGTGCTAGACATCCATTCCGCCACACTTGCTCCTGTCTTCGAGATCGCCCCGGACATCCCCCACGAAGCGCCCCTCGTCTCAGCTGGCAGAGTCGTACGATTTGAGCAGACAGGGCAGTGGCTCCTGCCGCGGCAGTCGAATAGAAGGAGGGGCCCATCTGTTCGACATAGGCTTTCAAGCCCTGAGTCTGGCTTTACGAATCCTGGCTTGGCTGAACGGTGACTCAGTCCAATAAAGCATCTAGTGCATTGTACCCAGGATCAGGATCGCCTTTTACCTAGCCTCACGATTGCCGATTGCCGATTACCTCAATCCAATGCAAGACGCCATGGCTGGATTCGCCGCTCGGGGGGGAGACAGCCATAGGTTTGTGGCTGTGCGGTTGTCGAGTTACTACGCTGCGGTGGTCGATGGACATGCAAATCAAGGAAGACTCTTACCACCCCTCTCTCGTCTCTTGTGTGACCCAGCGATGCAAGAGTTGGGATGCTTGCGTTGTTGGGGGGAGAAGGAGTGGACCCACCTGCTTGTGGCTTTCCTGGGGTTTTGTCATGCGTTTGCGTAAAGCATGTTCATGTCGTTTTATCCTCACCGGCGCCCTTGCGGGGATACCCAATCTGAAGTTCCGAACTGTTTCTGCTCCAAATCTGGACTCCAGGACTTAGACCATGGAGAGCACCGGTTCGCTTCTGCATGTACAGACTCGGCCTAGTGTGCGTGGGCCAGCGCGGTGTGCAAGTTTTCGAGGTACTTGGTGCTATACATGTAGCTCTTTTTCCAGGCCTTCGTTATTAACCTGTGAAGGTGCGATACCGTACCGTACCGTACTTACTTGCTGGGGCGTCTGCGCTAGGGACGCTGGGGAGCACCAGCAGCCGTTGGTGCGAAGCGCTATCTAGACTGGCGCTGGAACGACACCATGAAGCATGATGGGATGGAATGGCACAGCAAACACCAAACAGCCAGCGGCCATCAGCTGGAGCTGACGGGCGCAGTTGTGGTCAAGTTGCATCTTGCACCTTACATCCTGGAGATGGCTGTCCCTGACCACGGTGGCCGCAACGGGAGCCGTTCCAGCGCGGAGTACTTGATTCGCAGGACGCACGCCAAGCTGTCGCGGTGGTTCTCCAAACCCTTCGCGGTGGCTTTAGTGGGATGCAAAGCCCCTCCAGGGTAGGCGCCAACACCTTGGCCTGCACAAGAGCAACAATAATAAAAAGCGGGCTTACAAGGACAGCCCTGAGTTACACAAAGCCCTAATAATTGACCCCGCGGCTTCTCTCGATCCTCTACTTTTGAACGACCCGGTTGTTCAGGAGAGCAAACGCCGGCTTCTCATTCAAGGCCCTCTGTTCGCCGCCTGCTCGACATCACTCGACCAGACAGCTCGTCTCTTAGTTGCGGTGTCCATCTCTCCCTCCTTTACTCCCACGGCCTCTTACGGAGCCCTCGGCCATAAAATAGAGCAAAAAACGCGCCATCTGGGCTTCCCAACGAGTCCTACCCTCAGTCCCATGCGGCACTGCGACTCCTCGACTACGACGGCTTCCAGCGTTGCAAATAGATCTCTCTGCCTTTGGTATGACAATCTTATCTCTCACTAGGGCTGTCTCCAGATCAGCGACCTTGACGCGGTATCTGTCGTCTCTCCGACTGTGTGCTACATATAACACACCGCCGAGACCATGCTTTCAGGCAGCGAACTCCATTTGGGTTGCAGGTCTAGGTACTTCTCAGTACGTGCGGGGTCCCATGTGTTAATCCAACGATCAAGTCACCCCAGAAGCATACTCATCAAGATCTAATGTCGTCCCACGCTCGTGGATCGACGTCCGCCCAAAATCATGACGATGAAATGTAAGATGGATTTTCCACCTGTTCACCCGCTCTGTGTTGTCTTACTCCTCACCAGGGACCTCGATTCGGATGCACCATCACAACCTGCCAATACCGAGGCTCTTCCCGTGGAGTTGCTTAGGGACGCACCGAATTGGCTCTTAGCAGTACAGAATCTAAGAGAGACAGACGTTATCATACTTTTAACTCCAATTGTTATCCCTATCAGCCAGAACCCTTCCGACACCAGCGATCCTTTCGAGCCACTTGGGCGGTCACTAGCGAAGAGGCATTCGAGGATTCGCCAAATTCCCTACACTCAAAGGTCTGAGGTATCCCACACTCCCAGGTTGCAACCACCTAACAAACGGGCCAGAAACGGGATTACATCAACTCACCTCGGCTTTATAAAAAGAGGTCATGTTATCATTCTCTGCTTTGCCCCTGACCCGAGCCAACAGCTTCAGCAAGAGTTCGCCGAAGTGACTTTTGCTGTAAGCGACAACAAGCCATGTATTATCGTAGTCTGCTGCAAACCAACAGAGATCTCACAAGCCCTACTCTTTCCGACAGTCATTCAAGCCGTCGATTACTCGCCCTCGGTCCTTGAAGCCACCGCAGCTTTGATATTCGGAGAGGCAGCCCCATCGCTTAGTGGCAGACAGTCAGAATCTACGAACGATGCCCAGCGACCCAGGTTATGGCCCGTAGAGCAGTGGAATGAGGCGAGAGACATTACAAGTGTGTTGAATCTTTGGCATGAATGCACTAGCAGTCGCTTTTCCATTGATCAGCGCACTTTGGCTTCGCTGCTTCGTCGTCCAGGCTATGCTAAACACTACGTGGTCCGGGACCCAAGAAATGGAGAAATACTTGGGTTTTGTGCCACATACCTCTCGTACGTAGATAAGGAAGGGGAGAATCTTATTGCCTCGTTGGCAGTTCTTCTTGTCCGATCTTTGAGCCGGCAACAGGGCATTGGGTTGAGTCTTCACAACCATGCGATTAGCCAACTTAAACGGACACGTGGTGTCATTCGTTTACAGCTAGGGAGTACTTTCCCCCGAATTTTCTACGGTCCTTCATCAGAGATGCAATTGAATGAGGAATGGTTTCGACGCAGGGGTTGGCAGCTCAATAAACCAGATGTCCCCGGTCAAGGACAAATAGTCCGTGACATGATATTGGACTTTGCGGATTGGCGATATGCAGAGGAGCGATCGAGACAAGAGGTCATGAGCTTTAGGCTATGTACGCAAGAAGACATGGTCGGAGTCTTAGAGATCGTAGAGATGACATCTGCAAGACAAGCAAAGATGGGCTGGTACGACCAGTATTTATCCCTCATGAATGGCCCAAACGTCAAGGATGTGGTTTTAGGGGTCAAGAATGACACTGTGGTGGCAACGGCCCTTACTTATACGCCGTTCTGTGGAAGCCAAATTGCATCGAATCTGCCGTGGGCTGGTCGAATTGGTAATGATATTGGAGGCGTCACTTGCTTATGTCTGACTTGTAAGCCCGTTCTTGCTTTCTGGTATCATATTCAGCAGTGATGCTTTTCGTGGACCTCTTACAGCTGGGAGTCCTGCTCGCTTTATTGCAAAGCGAGGTGGTATCTCAGTCCTCGTGTCTAAAGAGTCTTGTGTTATGATGTAGCAGCACTATTCTCGTCCCCAGTATATGCATCAAAACATTTTCAGTCAATCCATTTGTTAAGAACTGACATGCAACCAGCTCCTACCCAGGATTCAGGCATTTCTGGTCTACTTGACGCAGCCATCGAGAATCTGCGGAGTCAGGGTATGACGAAAATTTTCATTGATGGAGTGACGGATGATGCAGATATCCTAATGCAGCTTGGTGAGCTTCTCAATACAAGTTGTGTATTATTCAAGGCTGATATTTTAGGTTTTCGAGAATGGGCTCAATACCGAGATGTCTGGAAAGACATATGAACTATCGATTCCCAGACAGAGAAACCGTGCAACTCTATGTGCTTCCTCTGGTAGCATTTATAACATCGATCTAAACATCTCTATATTGCGTTCTCCGTGCCCTCAGATCCTTTGCGCCTGAAATAACAACCTCGTGGAGACGCACCAAGCTCAGGAGCACCAAATCAACCGCAACAGTCAGCCGATTCCAATCACAACACCACTCGACGGAGTATGCCGGCTGAAAGGTCAGCCCTCTGGTGCTGAACTCGGGCCCCGCCCTGCCACGTCTACGATGGGCATGTGCTTGATGCAGTGAAGTGCATATCGAGATGACCCATGAGTGGGGTTTACGCAAGAAAGGTCAGGCTAATCTTAGATGCCTTTCCAAAGATGAACCCCACCAATCCTTGAGACCCGCAACACATTTTAGTTCTGCACATATGTGGCGCAGTATCTGGCCGTCTTTTCCTTCAGGCGCCGGCGCCGCACTTTGTCATTTACTCTGTTTTGGGCAGACAGGTTATAGATTCACATGAACTTGAGGACCTAGCGGTTCCGAGGATAGAATGAACTCCGAATTTCTCCCGGTAGAGCTCACATGCTTGCTCCTCCGGCAGCACCTCCAATTGTGGAGGGAGAATCTGATTACCTCATGTTCGTCCTCTCGACTTCCCATGAATTGTTGCCACAGCACATTTCTTCTTGATGTTAAAACAACAATTAGCATTGGGTTTTGGGTCGAGAAACGTCGTCAACATTAGGGCACACGTTCAGCATCTTGTCTAGCTGTATTTCGAGTTGAAGCAGCTTTTGGAAAACTACAAAATGCCAATATCAAATTCTCGAAAGCAGACATAGAGCTAGAGTATTGTTTTTGCACAAATCTCGAGAAGTGCGCGAAATGGCTCTTAAATGAAGATTACATATAATAAACGCATTTTTGATTTCGCACACATGATAGATACTCAAATAGACTAAAATAGACGAAGGGCTCGGGATGTTTTGTACGTAGATATTTTCAATTTACCTTTCAGGAGCATCATATCATTGACAGGAAAATCTTCTGCATGTTCATTATGTTTTTTGCATGAATTTCATCTTTGTGTCCAAATTGTATTAGGTGATTTCTGATTGGTTGGAACAACCTGGAGCAGTCTTTCCATAGACAGAAAAGACAACCCCTTATTTCCAAAGAAGTCAAGTTAGAAACATACCTAATCTCGGGGGCGACTTTGACTATTTCTACATTTCCTACAACTGTGAATGTAGCAGAACTTGAGGGAGAATTTCTAGGGTAGCATTTAAAGAAGTTCAACTGGGCTTGGGACATGGCAATCTAGTTGCTGTTCTTTTTGTCCATAGCGAGCCAGAATAAAAGCGGCACTAAATTTCACGATACTTGGCCAAAGTTGGGGGTATATCTGGACTTGGCAAGTGGTAGACTTTATATTTAGGTAGGTACAAGGCTTTGCCTACGTTTAATATATGAATATAAAATCTTGAGAACACCAGGGGACTTTGGTTAGTAAGAGAAGCGGGAGGCCTTCTACAGTGCGTTGGATTGATGACAAGCAAACGGAGCGATGGCCTAGCTGAGCCTGGATTGTGGACCTAGGCCATTGGAGGAGCTTATAGATACACTGTTCAAGCGGCAACTGAGATAGTCTTCTCAGCAATAAATGCTTTATGCTAGTGGATTAATCTTTCTGGCAGAGTGAGGTTATAACCACGTGACCATGGTCAAAAGGGGCATACGGAGTCGTGTGGTTTCTTTATCGCACGGCGGCGGCTCTTCCCCAATGAAGGATAAGGCAAGGCATTGAGCTAGGGAGAATAATTGCCAAGGCGGATTCAATCCAGACGTCTTCAACCAGACACAAAAGAGCCATGGCGGTACTTGATCCGATCAGTCGAGGAGATTAGATTGATAAAGAAATTATTAATGAGGTTAAAATTTCGTGGACGATACAGGATCAGAGGAATAGAACATGTTCTAGCTCTCAGATACTCGCCCTGAAGCGTCTGGGGGCTTCTGGTTTGGAAGATCAGAACGGCTCGTATTTACGGAATTATGACACGGAACACAAATGCACAGGTATTATTCAATACTCAGGAACAAAATTGGACAAATGGTAAGAGAAGTGTCTCACTGGTTGCAGAATTGCACGGACATTTTGAAAAGGGGGGCTTTGAACGTATGATCGGTCCTACAAGAAAATGTTGAGGAAGGAGAACTTAAAAAGTCCAAGCTTAACATAGAACATTAAGCATGATTGTGGCTTTTTCTGTCCCTCTGCGATTTGCGATATCTCTAAGCGAGAACTCTACTGTATAAGCGAGAACCATGCATGAGCTCAAGAGTAATTTGTGTGCAGGAGCATGCGGATACGGTATCATTCGACCACACTTCAGTTCAAGACCTCGGTGCGGCGGTCAGTGGCAGCGGGATATGGCTGGACGACATTGTGGCCCCCTAAATACTTTCGCGCACGAGCTCCGTGGACTCGCGAAACGCAGGAGCGTGTGAACAGACGGGTAGTAGAGAGTCTTCCTTGGGACATCTTCACTACTGGGAAACCACAAGATAACCTTATTGAATGACCGGATTTACGGAGTACACTAGTCGGGCGACAAGGTGGTTGTGCACAGACGCCTATCCACCCGACCAGAAGCTTCTTAGATATTTGTCAGGGAGGAAGAATGAAAATTGAAAAGTCAAGAGTGGCAAACTGGACTCGAGAACTGAAGACGGACTTACAACGAGTAAGCTTGTGCTCGCCTCCTTTTTTTTCGCCATCTGAGTTGAGTCAGCGCTGTCTCCCAAAGAGCCTCGGCCCTGCCCCGCCACACGTACCCTGGAGAGCTATTATTGCTGCAAGTCTTGCTTTTGGCTGCTGCTGATACAGTTGTGAGCCGCCTTCATACTGTACCTTAGGTATGTATCCCACGCGGGCCACCACGTGGAAGGAAATTTCACGGCACCCCGCTTTCCCATCGCCATCGCCATCTCCATCGGCTATCCTGTGAAACATCAGGGGCCACCACCACGATGCTTTTGTGCCATGTGTTTTCGTGCATTAGCAACCTCGGTCTCCACTACTCCCGTCCCGGAGCTGCTCCTCTTCTCTGGGTCAACATTTCCCGTGCCTGACGGCTGGTGGGCCACAATCGACCTGGCTCTGAAGGGGATGTTGCCTTTTTCTCTCGGGAGTCTGAGGTCCATTGCGATTGCGCCAATTATGGCTTGCGCTGGAATACCTTAATGCCCCTTTTGAGGGCAAGTGTCGGGGTTGATTGCGTGCTGGCCCGTAAGAGTTGGTTGAATATTTCTCATACGAGGCTTCGGAGACACATTCAAAAGACGGCAAAGCTAGTCGTCTGATCCCCACACTCCTGGAATCACTTGGTGGGTCCTGAAGAGTTCTCTCAGAGATCATATATACATAGGCCCCTCTTTGGATGGCCCGCCCTCTTAGGGCCCTTTTCCAAGTTCGATTCCCTTACTTTGCCAAACTCTGTGCCACTGATGTAATTGTGTCCATTCCTTCACGACATATTGTATTGTCTCTCTTCGGTGTTTGGTCATGGCTGCCGAGGACAGAGGGCCCCAAGTTGCGGCGACCGCTATCCTGTTCTTGACTCTGTCATGGATATTCGTCAGCCTGCGGTGCTATGTCAGGGCAATTATGATGAAGAACTTCGGGGCAGATGATTGGCTTGCAGTTGCAACTCTTGTGCGTTATCTCTTGGGATCATGTCTACCTTGCCCTATCCGGTTTTTCCTTGCTAATTTTGAATCCTTAGATATTGTTTACACTTTATTGTACCTTCGTTCTGAAAGGGGTCCAATATGGGTAACTTACCATATCTCACCGACAACTTACTCTTACTGATTGGAATCTTGCAGTACTGGGCAGCACCTTGCCAACCTGCCACCGCAAAATATCCCCATTGCCTTGAAGGTAAGTCACTTCGCCATCAACACTCAATCTCGCTAATGAAAGAAGTGGTGGTGGTGTTGCGAGCTTGCCTATATTTCCTCAACCACCGTACTGAAAGTGAGCATTGCAATATTCCTGTCACGAATCTGCGTCAAGAAGAGTCAACTCGTCACAATATGGGTCGTCATCGGAGTAACGACTGGGTTTGCGATATTTTACTTCTTCCTCGTCATCTTCCAGTGTTCGCCAGTCACGTATTTCTGGACGCAGTACCTTGGCGTCGCAGGGAAATGCGTCAACCCGAAGGTCATAACCGCCTCAACATATGCTCACTCAGCAATATCTGCCCTAGCAGACTGGACATTGGGCATTCTCCCGATCTTCCTCGTCTGGGATCTTGCTATGAATCCTCGAACCAAGGTTTCCGTGGCGCTGATTCTGGCACTTGGTGCAGTGTAAGCTCTGCCCACATGCAACATTTGACGTTTCTAACGATAAATAGGGGCTCTGCTGCAACTATTGTCCGCATTCCATACATCAAACAGCTGGCCCAAAATGACTTTCTCTACTCAACAACGGATGTGGCCATTTGGAGCACAGTCGAGCCCGGAATTGGAATTACGGCTGCGGCAATGGCGACCTTGCGACCACTATTCCGCAACTTCCTTTCGCGTTCCAAGCTCTTCGGTTCGTCAAGTCGAAGCCGAGGGGGAAGCAATGCTTGGCCCGCCTCCAAAGGGGGCAACCGAGGAGGGTACGTCCGTAGTGAAGGTGTGCGGAAGGATATGGAGTTAGGCTTGAGGAGTGATCTAGGCAAAGGGGCAGGCATCACGACCACGATCAAAAGCACAAGCACTCCGGACTTCGGGGAGAATGGAATATTGCAGTCGAAGAAGCTGAACAGAAGTGGAAGTGGCAGAGCTTTGAGGTGGGATGATAGTGAGAGAGACTTGAAAGATGATAGTAGTGAGGAGTTCTTGCCGGTTCAGAGGCCAAATGTTGACTGGGGTGTGAGGAAGACCACCGAGGTCTCGACGACACGAGAAGTGAAGATGGGAGAGGCTGGAAAGTCTGGACCAAGAAAAGGGTGAGACAAATGTAAAGTACATTCATTATAAATTAGCAATTCTGGATTTTATTGGACTATCAAAAATTTTGTAAAAGTCTTATTGTAAAGCTCGGTTAGTGTGGTGGCTCGCAGTGATCAAATCAAGTCTGGTAGGTCATTTTGACTAGTGCACTGAGACACACCCTCAAGCTATCATAACGTATAAAATTGCTTTATCAATTGTGAGGTTTTTGATATTCAAGTCAGCCTTGGCCAAATCTACAAAAGGGTGAAATTCGACCAAGGACAGCGAGCATCGCTTTATCAGTAGCTTTCAATGTCGTCTCTTGGTGGCTAACACCCATTCATGCAATTTATAAATGACTAGTTTTTCTTCCGAGGAATTTCTCTCCCACTAATTGCTCACTAAGAGTCCACAGTCTTTCGGCCTTCTCAACATCGGAAGCCCACTTCGATGGTCTTTTCATCTGGCAATCATCCAAGTACGCTCCTGCCTCATCTGTATCAACAACTTTCAATTAGCTCGCCAACACATAGATCCTACTGCCACGCTCCAACGTTGAGCATAGGATAGCAACTCACCGTTCAGCCCCGGATCAAAGCCAGCTACCACTAACGTCGCTGCTCCCTCATCAATCGACTTCCTGCCCATAGATTAGTATTGTACTTGCTAGTTTCAATGCCGAAAGCTACAAGAGCTTCGGAGCTGTCTCGCTCTTGGAAACAGGGGCGATAGGTCACTTTAGCTCGTGAAACGATCCCTGGATTCTGAGTGTCTCATAGATTGAGAAGTCGAATCAGTACGAGAATGAGCTTACCAGTCAAACTGGCCTTGAGTAAGACCCTTAATTCCTTGCTCATCTATCTCGCGAGCTAAGTCAGTCGCAATTGCTACAATTAATAGGTGAGCACCCATGCCAAACAAAGATATCACAATCTGTTGGTACGTACTCCCAGGCATGACAGCAAAGCTCTTCACTCCTCTCCTGTTCAATGCAACCGAGAAGAGCACGTTCGCAGTCTTGCTCTGGCCATATGCAACACCGGGCTCATATCGCCCGTCACCTCTCAACATGCCCTCCGGCAGCCCCCTTCGCGGTTCATCCTCAGAATCCACTTTGGCTCCGGGAGTCTGATTTATCTGCGTAGCGGGGAAATCAGTACTTCACTGGTTGACTAACACTGTTCGAGAGCAGAATCGTGATATCTTGCAGAGGATATCACCGAGCTGTAGAACAAGAAGTGTCTCCCCAGTACTTACATCGCTGAATCGTACTGGAGAAATCCTGTGAGCCTCACTCGACGTATTGACAACCCTGGCCCCTCCTTTCCCAGTACTCATAAACGGAAGCAGGAGATTAGTCAACAAGAAAGGACCTATATGATTCGTAGCAAATTGCATCTCTACACCGGCTTTTGTTAACCGTCTCTCGCTAAGGTTAATCCCCGCATTGTTGAACAATACATCCAGACCCCTTCCCTCCTTCTCCAGGATTTTCTTACAGCATTCCGCAGCCTCCCGAACGGACTTCAAGCTCGAGAGGTCAACGACGACCTCTTGGACGTTGACAGTCGGCTGTGATGCGTGGATAGTCCGAGAGATGACCTGGATCTTGGAGAGCGTGCGAGATGCAAGAATGAGCATGCCGGGTTGGTGAGCTGCAAGGGCTAGGGCTAGTCCTTCTCCGATACTGTTTGGTGACACGCCTGTGATGAGGACTGGGGAGGTGAGCATCAGTCTGCATGCAACTCTTTTGACATGTGAGACGGGCCAAGTGGGAGAGAGGCATTTCTGCTATCATCCGAAACTCGGCCTCTAGATTCATTGTACCCAGATCAGCTGAAAATATGACTTCCATCTGAAATTGGTATTCAAGGTAACCAGAGCAGGCAAAGGTGTTTTCTACGTGCAGCCTTGCTATTCAGATACGCTCACTCGACACATCTCAACCGCAACATCAAAACACATGCCCTTCACAAGCAACCAAGCGCCTCAAAACTTTAATCAAATTCACTCACCAATCTTCCCCCTGATTTCGTCTGAGAAGGCTCGAGCAGCCTTCGTAGCCGTGGTCCTAGCGCCGAACTCCGCATGGCTGACGTTGGATTTCATTTTCGCCTCGTGGCAAGCATCCGCTCAAGTCAGTAATTAAATTTTAGGGGAATGAAACGTTCATCGACACCAGTGGCTCTTCGCATTTACTTGAGGACAGTTTAAGGGGCATTTACCCAGCCACATGTTTTACCCCGCTTTCGATGCACGGAGCTCACTTACTCACGTGCCTTTGCCATTCACTTCAGCTGACGCTTACCTGGACCGATGCTAACAATTTCAATGTTCACGGACGAAGTGGTACATTGTGTAGAGTGGGTAATTATCTGGTATTTCAAAGTCCGAAGATATCTAATACACAGAAAAGCGAGTCCAAGCGAAATCCTCAATCTCCCTTCTCGAATGTATGATCGTAGACTTTGTCCGTTCTGTATCCTGACAAGTCACGCCGATGTCCACACCGAGTGAAAGAAGCCCTGAGAAAGTGGCTAAACTACAAGTGAAGGTGTTCCCAACCTCCAACCCACTCTAAATCACCAAGGTCACCATGGTGTTTCTCCTTGCCATGATGGTGATCTCGGACTCGATCCCTAGCCCAAGGGCAACCTTTGCCCCGATCTTTAATCGTATCCTTAATAACAGTGTTCGCCTTATGATCCCAAACTCCGGCTCCAAACCCAGTGAAGCCTAACCCAACGTTTCGACGCGCCTTCCACAGCTCAGGTGATTTCTCTGACTCCGATGCGCCTGTGTATGCCCGCCGGCGTTCTCCTAGCGCCGACCACTTGTCGAAAGTGGTTCGCTTTGGTGGTGGCGAGTAGCGAGGGGGTGAATCTTGGACGATGTTCTCTTTCGGGGTATCGTGGAAAAAGAAGCCGTCGGCAACAAGGTCGCTATCGATGTCGTTGGCTGGTGCCCGGCCAGCCTCCGGATTCAACTTGGTAATATTTACAAATGACGAGCTCTTCGGCTCCAATGGTCCTCCTTGACGTAACGTAACATCTTCATCCGACTTGCTCTCGTGGCTCCATGTTCTAGCATTTTGCATTTGCCGTGCTTTGAGCTGCTCCTCGGCCTCCTCTTCGATGTCCTCATCCCACAAATCACTCCAACTCTTAGAAACGACCTCGCTCTTCTTGCCGAAGATCGACGCGAGCGATGGTAGAGGCTTTGGCTTCGACATTGTGATTGGCAACGAGCCGGAGATAGGAGTAAGGCTTGCCTTGGGTGGGCTTGTCTTGAAGGGTCTTCGGATGGCAAGGGATCTCATGGAAGCAAGGGAAGAATCTAGGATCGACGCCATAGACGGAGTTTGCTGACCCACCGAAAACCAGTCTTTGTTGCTCTCTTCCGAGCTTGGGAAGAGGTCTTCAGACTTGTAACTCTCATCGTCGGGAATGGCAGAAAGTTGTCGGAACTGCTGGGGTGGGCTGGCGTGCAAGGCCTTCGCCCACGGGAATGAGCCAGAATCCATTTGAGGGCTCTGAATAGAAGGAGTTCTGAGAGGCTCGCGGTTGGCACTGGCGATGCCTCGTCTCTCGGCAGAGCAGAAGTCGTCCAACGACTCATCGAATGTGGTGAAACTGACAACACGTTCAAGTGCTTCACGGGCAGCTTGCAGTGATCGCTTTCGTGGATCCAAACTCATGCATTGGGCAATGACTTCATAGGTGTCTTGAGACATTGTCGGGAAGACATCAAAGAGTGACTGCTTGTCTCGTGAAAAATCCAAGAACAAGGGATCTGACTCGGTGGGAGTTGTGAATGGGTTCCGGGAGAAGAGAATATTGAGCAAGCAGATACCAATGGCCCAGATATCTGCTTTTTCGGGCGAGTAGCCGGCACCTGCAGAGTCGTATTGTTCTGGAGACATGTAACGGTCGCTACCAACGGTAGTCTCGTAGGTCCATGCCTCTGTGGTAGCGAGGCCGAAATCACCCAATTTCATTTCTCCAGATTCGGTCAGGAATATGTTCTCAGGTTTGATATCTCGATGATACATGCCCTTTGCGTGGATGTACGCAACGGCATCGATGAGCTGGAGCATAAATTGGCGGACATGCTCAGTTTCCAATGGCCCGGTCCCAGTCCGAATAGCTTCGTACAAATCACCTCGCGAGCAAAATTCGAGGACGATGTAAATGTGAGCATCTGTCTCAAAGGAGTGGATCAGATTCACAATATTGGCATGGGAACCAAGGCGAGCGTGGCAAGCCAGCTCTTCGGAATGTTCATCAACGGCAAAGGAGCAATCCGAGTCGTTGGTTGCGGACTTCTTTGTCAAGCACTTAATAGCCACAAATTCGTTTGTGGTCAAGTCCTTGGCCATAAAGACCATGCCAAATGAACCGTGGTTGAGGGGAGAGATGGTCTCAAACCGCCCGTCGAGGATAACTCCATCGTAGAACTTTTCCCTTAAGCATTCCATGGTGATCTTGTTCTGGAGGGTGTAGGTCGAAAGCGATATGTCAATATTAAAATGATGAGCAAAATGGAAAAAACGAGTAAGTGTTGTACAACAGCGATGTTTTTGGACCCTGAAAGCTTGAGCTCAAGCAATGCAGTGTGGGAAATGCTTTTGTCTTCTCTAAACAAAGATGGTGGCACAAGGAGCTATGCTCGGAGAGGTGGAATAGGTTCCGGGAGGTCGGGGCGAGAGGAGTCGAGGATCGTGAAAGAGGTCTGGCGAAGGAAACAAACTAGCAACGCTATATAAATGTAATTCAATTGCGGGAAAATTGTCGATGGTGGAAACTCCGGTTGTATCGTGGTAGGGGTCAGAGGCTCATTGACGGGTATTCGAACGCTAACAAAGGGAATTGAGTGATTGGTCGTAAAATAGGAACAATGGACGAAGTGTCCGGTCAAGGAAAGGTTGTGAAATCGTTATGTTGACATGGGAGCCAAGGTGTGGTGACGAACGAGTGTCTGAGGTTGAATTCGGCCTCAGATAGCGGCAGCAGGAGAGTACTGCCTGATGGATGTGGTGAGTGGTGGTGAGAGAGGTGTTAGTTCAAACAAGGTAGACCGACGCAGGAACAAGGTAACAGGTTCCTGATTGTGTTGTGATGGTCGGATATGATGGAAGGGAGGATGTCGTTCTGAGATTTGATCAATGAGCTCGGCAGAGGATGGGGAGGTAGACGTCGTGAGCTGCTAGACGAGGCTGCCAGGTGAGATTGTCGAGGTGGTCTATCGTAAGACAATCTCCGTCTCTTGTCTGGAAATCATGTGTTGTGATTGACTGATCGATGGAAAAAGGTAGTCGAAGAGCTTGCTCCTCGTCTGCCTTATCCGCTTCTATGAACGACACTGGTGAGGTGGTATCGTGAGGTTGAAGGAGGTCGAGGCGATGAGGTGAAGGTAGAGCTGATGGGAGATAGTCGACGCAAGGTGAATGATGATAGTGTCTCTGCGGAAGCGTGGTTCGATGGTTTCGGCGTGGAACGTGTTGTTGCTGTGAGCAACTGGTGACGCAGAAGGCAGCTGGACGTCGAGTCGAGGGAAAGCGTTGAATGAGAGAGGTGAAGGGTAATTAGGAGGAGGCGGAAGAGAAGAGGAGGAGAGGAGGGCGGAGGAGAAGGGTGAACTACGAGCGACGATAGATGTGACCAGTCTTTGATATCGTACGCAGCTTGAGGTCGAGGTGGGAGGATGGGGAGGATGGGGAGGATGGGGAGGAGAGTAGCAATAACGGCAACGGGAGTCAAAACACCAGATTACGGGGAGTCGGCGGTTCTGGCAGGGATGCTGTTGGTGCCTCAGGCATGAACCGCGCTTCCGATCGCAGCATCGCCGGCCAGGCTCGCAGGCTTCGCAGCTCACCACACGGAGAGCTCCACAAATGACCCGCGCGTGGACCCACACCCCAAGCCCTTTGACCGCTCTCGCTGCACTCCAAGGGTCAGTCGAGAACTCAGGATGGGCCAGGATCGGCGCCCGCATTGAAAGCAGCGTGGGGTCTGGATGCCGGATAAAGCCAAGCGCTGCTCACCGCAGTGCCGCACAGCCAGTCATGCGGTGGCAAAGTGAAACCCTTAGGATGCGCCCACCGCTGCTTTCACGGGGAATCACTGGGCCCTCCACGGCCTTCCATGACTTTCCATTGCCACCTCGCGCGCGGCCATTGGCCAGCTAAGTTTACACGCATGCAGCTCTCCTGCTCTCCTGTGGCCCGCATATCGGCGGTGCATCGTGCGCTTTGCCTCTTCCGGCAGCGCAACCTCGTAACTGGTGGTTTCGCTGGCCTTGGCTGAGAGAGCTCAACCCGGTCGGCTTGGGGATGGATCATGGGCAGCTCTCGAGTCTCGAGGGCCACGCTGGAACAATGGATCGGCTGTGCCCAGTGCTGCACTTGGCTATGTACGTACCGTACAGTAGTGTGCTGATGGTTGCTGCTGGAAGATTCGCTGCCAGCCTGCCAACAAGTCTGCCAGGCTCTGGAACATCACCCTAAACTGCCGAAGCCTCCCTCCAGCCTCGCTCGACTCTTCGAGTAAGAGCCGGCCACATCTCACAACACGCGCTCTCTCGCTCGCTATCTCTCCTCTCGCCCTTCACAAGCTCCGATGACGGCTAGCCCACGACCCAGCAGTCACCAGCACTCCCATCAATCTCAATTTAGCAATCCGTAATTTTGAGTTTGGCCACGAGGCCACAGGAAGGCCCCAAAGGCGTTTCCAAAACGTCAGCTTCTAGCCTTTGCCATGCTCCTTACACTTCCGCAGGATCCGTCGGGGCCCGGAAATATCCAACGGGACCCTTCCACTACGCCTTGCTTGCCGCCCAATGACACATCGCAATCTTGCTTAGAAAGGGCTACGAACGGGTCTGCTTCTTTGAGCTCCAACCTGAGACTCCGCGGGGTCGTGTGACCCTGACCTCGACCAAGCCGGCGAGATGAAAGTGTCCAAATTTGTCCAAAATAGGCTCCAAAAAAGAATCATTCAATGGAATTCTTTGAAAGTTCTTTGAGCCCGGGTGACCAAAACCACATCAATTATCTGTCACGCAACGCAAGAAACTGCCGGAGCCGGGAGGTCCAAACCGAGGAATCCCCAAAGCTCTCAGGAGACTCAGGAGCTAGGAGCACAAAGGCCACCTAACTTTCTAAGAGATCGTCATCAATCAGCGCACAGCCCTCATTCCGCAATCCGCACGAACAATGAGCTCGAGCACGGCCCTTGGTGATGCCATTTGGCTGGTGCCATCGGCGGCCTCCGAGGACCCCTCGTTGCGGGGATAAAGGGGTGAGCTCAATTGAGCCCTCAACGACTTAATGCCGTGATGAAACACCCGGAGGGCCGTATGGAGTGCCCAATACTTGTGTGAGATTTAACCACTGCAGCCAGAGTCAGTGCTCATCAGTTTGTTACTTTATACTCCGACTCAACTGCATCTTCGATCTGAGATGGCCAGGGAACTTCGGCATCCTCCAGAGCTTGTCTGCTTCGAATCAACGTCTTGCACGCAGTCCCTATCAAATCAAGAAACATCTAAACGTGCCTACTCGTTAACCCCAACTGCATGTGCTAGCTGGAGGCCTATCAGAAGTAGACGCCCTACACCTCCGCCACTTAGTGGATCTACAAAACTAACGTATCTGATATGCCGAATGGACATTGAAACGTCTAACTCGCTTATCATGCCATCATCCAATTTGGGTTCGCGTGCTTCATACCTGGGTCGTCTCGTCGTCGCGTCTGCGCGTCTCGAGCTGCCATTCCTCCCGATAAGCTCAGGGCTTGCAACTCGTGGAACGTAGATCACTCGGTTTGGCTTTAGACGGCCGTGTGCTGCAGGGCATTTCGATACAGAGATGTCATCCCACTCGCTTGTTCCACAGACCCTGAAACTTCTTGGAGTTCTCAAGCGATACGCATCCCATCGCCAGGGAGTAACCCCAGCTCAAACCGAGCCG
The DNA here is from genome assembly GCA_002865625.1 of Hyaloscypha hepaticicola. NCBI lineage: Eukaryota > Fungi > Ascomycota > Leotiomycetes > Helotiales > Hyaloscyphaceae > Hyaloscypha > Hyaloscypha hepaticicola. The sequence goes on along the minus strand of KZ613464.1, from coordinate 650,351 downwards.
AATCGTCGATGCATCCGCAATTGCACCATCGTACGTCCTACTTGTACTATGTACAACCGTTATCTGGAACTCGGTGTACTGATCTCGAGCGAAGCTCCGGAAATATGAACGGAGGAAGGGGATGGCGCCTCCAGAGAGCAGAATCAGCACCCAGTATCCAGTCGTGCAGCCAAGGCGCACGTCCTTGCGTACCTCGAACCAAATTTGAAAAGTCTAATGAAAAGCATCGGTTCCCAAGTAAAACGTGCCAACGCTTGTTAAGCAGCAGATGTCTCTACTAAGATGTATCATGGTTAACTTCTTTCCTCCACGGGAATCTTGCGCACAGTCTTCCTCTATCAAACCGACCCCACAATTGAGTTTTATCGTGAACTGTTTGCCCCGCTATCACGATTTCAAGATACGAGGGCATGAATCTTCGCTTTCTTGATACGCATAGCGGTGAGAAGAGAAAAACTCTTCACTGAAACTACTGCAATACTCAAAATTTGAGTCGGAGAAGAGTCCAGTTGTATTGCTCGAATCAAGGTGCAAAGTCAATCGACTTCCTAAAGCAGAACTGTACTCCACGCTCTGCGAGGCTGGACCACACCCGCTATCATCTATGCCACCGTTGCCACGAGACGCAGCTAGATTCTAATCAACGGGCGCGTGCGGAGGGCAGATTCCTGTGCTGTACGGTCCCGTTCTCCACAAAATGCAGTTCCTGAAGCTAAACTTGCTTCTTGCTAGCCTTACCGCACAACCCGAGAGTTATTTCTGCTCTCCAGAGAAAAAAGCTGGATGGGGGCCCGCTGGATAACTCACAACTTCCAATAACGAGCCCAGAGTGGCATGGTTGCACAAAGTCAAAGGGTTTCCCTCTCCCGCAGCGGGGCCGCGATTCGCTGGCCCTTTTTCATGCAAATGCAGGTGTAGAGCAAGCACGTATCAGTGGAGCACCAAGGGGGAAATGTTCAAAACCACTATTGAAATGCTTCCTTCACCGCCATCACAATCTTAAAATGCGTGAAGGCAAAAGTCTGAACGCTGAACGTGAAGGCTCTTTCGGATGCGATATCCGACACCGTTTTTTGCCTTGAACGGATGCAGTTCGCAGTTGTGGTTGCTCAGCTGCAGGCGGGCGTTGGAAAACATGCAGGAAGCAACCCACCAGCAATCTTAAAGACGCCCTTTACGCATGCTTTCCTGCACCCAGCTGCATCGCTAAAAGCCAAGGCACCGGTCTAGATCCGACCTTTCCCGATTCTGCCTTTTGCCATTCGACAAACCAAACCATCGATCGAGGTAGCGAAAATTTTCGGTTTGCCCAAGTGCTCACCGCCATCCGGGACCGAGGAACCTGAAATTTTATTGACGAAGCAAAGGCTGCGAGCTGGCAAACGTCTTGCGAGGAGATGTCAATCTCGCTCGAGGTCTACGTCGAGGTCGAAGTCGTCCTTCTGGACATTGGTAGGTCGGTCTTATTTTCGCTTTTCGCATTCCCGTGCTTTCAAGCCAAAGGCGGATGGGACCTCGAGACCTTTGCCTATAATCGGTCACGTGTATCGCAACAGTGCTGATTTCTTTGTAGAAGGGACAGTATGTCCCATCAGCTTCGTCAAAGATGTTCTGGTGAGCAGCTTTCTCTACCCTTCACCTGATGCTTCTGTCCTGGGGCATGTCAAGCATGCAACTCCTCAATTTCTTTCGCAACCATCTACCCAGATTCGGATCACGTTGATTGAGATTCACGGCCAAAGACCACTTCAGATCATTTGCAACTGCCGCTTGGAGCTGCAAGCACTGCTGCAACCGATCATTGAGTTGGAGAAGTCTCTGGTCACTTATGGGTCACCTGGAACTGCACGAGTGTTGCTATGGTGAAGAAGCATTTCATGATTCGTCGCATCAATCTCTTTCTGCATGTTTTGGTGGCACGAGGTCACCAGATGGCCGTTGCCCGCCACCCAACGCTGCGGTTGGTTGCACCTTGCATATTGGAAAAGAGAGTAATTCTCCGCGACTCCGATGTTTGGTCAATGAAGATATGCATCTTTCCACGAGACATAATTGGGGGCGAATGACTTCGTTGAAAGCCACCCAAACCCTCCAACCTCCTGTCTTACCACATACGAAAGGGCAATTTCCGACGCTTGTTCTGTTATCGATTGTCTTTCTCAAGTCGTTTCTCTCCCCTCTCCCCACATTGAGACCCTGCATCCGCCACCAGCTACCCCACAAAAACAAACCATTCTCACGCTCACTGGATCCCCACCACTGACCATCACTCAGTACCCATACTCGATTCGGGCTTTGCCCAATGTCCTGGCCACACAGTGGGATTCTCCCTCCTTCGCTCCATACCGAAACGGCTTCCCGGAGGAACATCGTAGCTCTCCAGAGGCACTCTCTACCCACTTTAACGACCTGGTATCCCGTGACGTGAAGATATCCTACCTCAAGGATCTCCAAGGCTACCTATGGATCAAGGGCTACGAATCAGGCGAAATCCGATGTCCGCTATTCCCTGATGTCTATCCTTCTTTCCTGAAGTGGCAGCAGGCAGGTATTCCTATCGTTATCTACTCATCCGGTTCTGTGGCTGCCCAGAAACTCCTTTTCGAATACACCAACTCGAAGCCTAATGCGGATCTGAGACCTTTGATCAGTGGGTACTTTGACACTGTGAATGCAGGAATGAAGAAGGATGCGAGTAGTTATCGAAAGATCGCTGCAGGCAGGAAAGAGGACATTAGCAGATGGTTGTTCTTAAGTGACAGGGTTGAGGAAGTTGAGGCAGCGAAGGAGGCCGGAATGATGTCGCTTATAGTGGTCAGGGATGGGAATGCTCCATTGAGCGAGGAAGATAAGGAGAAACATGGGCTCATTACCAGTTTTGAGGAGATCAAAATTGTCAGGTAGCCAAAAAAAAAAAAAAAAGTCTGTGCCTTAGGCTGGCACATCATATTTCACAAAAGCAGGTCTGTGGGCCAAGCACATTTAGAATGATAATAATGAACACTTCAAATATTGCAAATTCTGGCAAAGTCCCCTCAAATAATCGGAGTTTTCCTCTTCTAACGCTGTCCTTTCTACCTTCGCTTCCTATAGTAGGTAGCTAGGTAGTGTGGCTGCTCGCTTAAACCCCTTTTCTAGCGACGGGGGGAGAATAAGGGTAAGTGAAGACACAAGCAATGTTAACACATCTTAAGCGATCGCTTAAAACTCGACTAAAAAAACTTGTCGGTAGGTAAGTAGCACAAAATTTATTTACCTCTAGCAGGATACTAGATGTAAGGGAAGACATAAATAATTAAGGTAAGGATTAGATATAAAATTAAAAAAGGCAAAAATTTCACTACTCAAAATGGCAAAAGAAGAACCCATTTCTGGGAGAAGAAACCCGTTTACCCTTTTCAGGCACCTTACCCTTAGGTAAGGCCGGTTTACTTCTTTTGTGTTGTGCCCTGGAGGACGGAGGGACTTTTTGTCGAACGGGTCATTTTTTTGTGCCCTGGAGGGAGAGGGACTTCTGTCGCTTTGGGCTTTGGGATTTGATGGCCTTCGATCCTCACCTTTAGTATTGTCCAGAATTAAGTGGCCGCGCTGGTCCCCACTTAACCGCCAACTAAAGACTTGTTGTGGCGGGAAAATCTCTTATTTGGGTAGATAATGATCGGGTTGGACTTTGGGTGAATCTGCAGAGCTGCCACTTTGAGATTTTGCGAGGATTGAAAATGTGAATAAATTGTAAGTGAATGTGTGAAGGTCGAGAGGAGTACTACACGATGCCCTTTGAAGTGAGATCTATTCAATACTCTGGGGATGTACAGAAGACGATCAATTAATAACCAAAATCACCCAGCCAGAACTGGACATAAAATCACAAATGTTGATGATTCGGTTATTCACCAGAGAAAGCTTTCCAATTTAGATATTTTCAAATAACGAAAGCACTATTCGGTAAGAGATCCTGAGGGCTTCACAGCAAGTGGAGAGTGGAAATAGAGAAGAGGTGATGCCAATATTAGATGCACCGTATTAAATATTGCTTAGCACCAAAGACCGCTATGCAACCACAACCGATGATGCCGATGCCAATGCAATAATGCTGATTATGCAGAACATGATATGCCACCCGAACATATATTCCCTTGACCCATTTCATCCACCTCACGCCGAGCCTCCGCGTCTCCGTATGCTCACTCAGCACCAATCATCCTCTTTGGCAAGAACGCCCAAACTGTGCCAACGATGGCGAGAATAGAACAAACCACAATCAAAAAGTAATCCAACAGCCTCTCTTTCCAGCCAATCTTCTTTCCGAAAATCTTCAGATGAAACATCAGCGGTAGGATGACACAAATCGTAAAGCAAAGGCTGCTCCCCATAAACGCCATGATGCTATCAAATGCCGGGAAAACAATCGCTATGATGACAAATACTACAACGACCATGACACGAATGACGACTCTTAAGATTCCACGAGTATAACTGGAAAGGCCAGTGAGTGTTTCGGAGTCGGCGATTGAATAGGCGTCGAGACCACAGAGAACTTCGATAGTGGAGACCATGGGACGGGCATTGAGGGGAACTTTGGTGAGAGGGATGATGGATATGAAGACGCTAAGGATGAGAGACAGAACCCGAGGGTAGCCAGCAGTATCGATGATGTTGGCTGTTAGCTCAGTCATAACGCCGTCCCCAAACATGAGGAGACCTGCTATAGCTGTAGCACAGTCGAGCAAGTACTAAGAAAGTTCATTAGACGTTCAACGCTCGGGCCTTGGATAGTTCTTACTGTGAACGAGAAAGTGATTTTGACAGCCCTCTTGAATTTATATGGATGTCTCATGTCTCTGTAGATGTTCGGGAACACTGAGTGGCCACCCCAAGGAGACATCAAGAGGCCGAAGGAGAGAGGTAGAGTCAGCCAATTCGCTGGGAAGAGGTAGGTTACTGCAGGCTCGCGGAGAGAACCAGGTGTATGAGGCTTGATGAAGCCATCCATAAAGATTATCGAAACAACTGCACAGCCGAGTCAGTACATGGACAATGCTATGCATGCATTCGAGAGAGGCAGATAGGAAGAATCGAAATGTCGTTACAGAAAAGTAAACGTGTCAAATATCTGAGAAATCTTTAAGATCCAGCGCGTGACGGCTGTCTTTGCTGCTCAAAAGGAACAATGAAATGAGTACTCACTGCAAAAACATGATAATATCCCTACCACGCTGCTGAAGCTCAACAGGCGCAGTGGAGCAAAATTCAGGGGTATCATCAAAAGACCACATAAAATCTTCCACTCGACCACGCCAACACCTGGTATCAAAAGGTCAAGGGTATCTGCGAAAAGGACAACCAACGCCACACAAGCTGCTAATAGTTCTAGCATGAAAAGAACACCAGTTGCTATTCGTGCCTTTTGTCCGAACGATATGAAAGCAAGATCTGCAAAAGTAATTAAGCTGGCGTCTACATCCATACACTTTGCTAGAAGTCGTGCAGTGTAGGCTGTAACCAGCGCTGAAAGTAGCAGGAAAATCATTCCACAAACCCACCCTGCATACTTGACACCCAAAGGGAGACTAAGAAGTCCAACTCCAATGAGAACATTAGTGGAATTGAAGACGGTTTGAGGAAGGGTAGATTGGCCATCGACCACCAAGATAACTTTCCCATCCTGCTCAACTTCTTTGACGAGAAGAGGCTCGCGTTCCCCTTCCGTGACACGAGATAGTTCAGCTTGCTGCTGTCTCCACAGGTTGCCAGCATGAATCATAGACGATTCACTCAATGTGGAGTGCAAAGTCCCATAAGATGTACCGTAGCTTCCAGCTAGCGGTGTGGCTAAATGCGGTGCGATGGCAAATATCGACTGGCTCCCTCTCCCACTTGATGTATCCATGCCCCGGTAGCTGCTCTCTGATTCTTTGTGGTGCACCGGTTGGGAGGTGGAAGGCTCGACATCAGGCTCCTCGGATTCGTCCTCAACGGCATCTTCTGGACTCCCAGAAGCTTCCAGGTGTGCCCGAAGGAGCGACGACCGTTGTCCACGCCCATAATCGGGATTTGTTCGGCCATACTGAAATGATTCTTCGTCATCTCTCTCCTGATCCGTCGAAAGGATAAAAGATGGGCGGTGCGGGGTAACTTCGATAAAAGTAGCTGCTCTTTGCCACGATCTCGCAAAGTTCTCGATACTATTTACACCTCCAACCTGGGCGAGGGTATTGAGGCGTAGGGCGATTGAAGATCTAGAAATCTATGTTAGCATTGATTTTACAGGAATTCTCCAGAAAATTACCTCCGCCTCCGCAGTTCGCCTCCTTGTTGATCGCCCTCTGATCTTCCTAACAAATTAGAATTGGCAGACGGAGATCCAACTTGAGCCTCATCAAAACGGATGCTACGACCACCAGCAGAGCTCACAGAATTTCTGTGGGATCCTTGTGGTCCGAATTGGTATTCGTCCCAACTCGTAGGATTTCGTGGCATGGTGTAATGACCCTTGGGGATTCCAAAGTTTGCACTTGTCTCCAAGCAACTTCGAAGCTGCTCTCAAGTATGAAAATCCTCCGCTCACATCAAGAATAGATGTCTAGAACAAGCAGAGGAAGAAGAGATTGGAGGCAAAAGTAGTGTACGGGCGGCTCACGAGGTCTCTCTTATCTCGATGTCAAGCCGCTTACGCCACTGCCATACCAGGGCCAGGGTGGAGAATTGGAAAAACATCAGCCGATGGCATTACAGCCTTTGCAGGGTTACATGGAGATGAAGGTTGCAAACTGCTGCAGCATGGCGAAGGATTTTCCTTTTTGACTTTAACCTGGGATTCCAGACGCTTTTCAGTGGAGTGTTGCCAGAGCTTGAGCAGCAAAGTTGCGAGGCGTTGATAAATTGCATGGTGGGGCTGATAAGAAAAAGCAAACTTCGGGGAAAACAATGTCAAAGCGCCTCGTTTAAAGAGACTTTTCATCGAATCCTTGTTGCGGGGTTCAAAGACCGATGTCAGCCGAACTTTTCCCTTTTTCCTCTCCACTGTTACAAGTCACGCTTCACATGGTGCGACGTGTGCAAAGCTTTTGTAAAAGAAGAGTAGCGCAAGTAGAGGATCGGGTTCCAATGGCCCTCGAATTTTCGAGTTCTTCGGCACCATCCACCCATGATGATCATTTCATCCCTTCGTTTACCATGCCGCATGAAGCAATGAAGCCAGCCCTCTCAGCACTTGATCGGGTTCCCGCCCTCAATACCTACTCCTTAAAATCCAATGCGTGACCATTCAAAGACCACAGAGTTTCCAAGTCCCCAAACTCCCAACGACAAGGTGTCATTTCAAAACTATCGCAAAGTTGTTTCTCGATTTGCCGGACCTGAGCTCCTCCTTCTTGAAAGTCACCAAACTTTTTATAGTCGAACGTTCCAGCCGCCAGAGGTAATATACAAGTTTGTTGGAAAGCTTCTTTCTCACGTTCACGAAGCCCATGCTTTCCATGATTGCCTCCAGCTTGTTTTCATCCATGTACCTCGAGTTCGTCACACACGGGGCCGGGAGAACCAGAAATACGCTCGGAAGGAAATCCCGAAGCGGTTCAAGGTCAAGTGGCGCCCTGAGGAATTTGAGAGTCCGTAGCAACATCTGCCCTCGTCCAGCAGGATTAGGTACATAATTGAGGACCAGGGAAAGACTAATGATGTCGAATTGCTCCTGCCTATCACAGGGGAGAGGACGTTCCATGAAATCCTGCTGTGTGATACCGTCCGCTTGACTATTCAAATCGATTCTCTCCATATCGAATAAGCGGCTTTTCGAACAAGAATTGGTGACACTCAGAGCCCCGACCTCTAACATCCGAGTTGCCTCCCCTCTGGCGGATAAGTCTTTCAACGCCGGGACCATTGGATCCAGCCATTCCATCAGAATCTTTGAGCTGTCTCCTCCTCGTTCATTAGTCTGTCCGATGAGGCTTGCACGCTGGTAGCTCTCGATTCCACCTTGCAATTGAATTTCTCTTGATAGAGCTGCAGCTTTTGCATCATCTCCAGCTGCCAAAGCTTTTGCTCGCTCCTTTTCAAGGGTGTGATGAGTTCGGATGAGAGTTCGGGTGGCCTTACTGGAGATCGACTTAACAGGCTTGACGGTGGGCGGTCGGCCTTGAGATAAGGACTTCAGTTTATTCCGCTTCTTCTTGTTGACCATAGTATACATTTGAAAAGGCGTAGAGTGTTTGTTGACTATGAGAATGTCATGCTACCGAAAACTTCCCGTCCCGTCGACTTGAGCGTGTCACGTGGGCTACAATATGCACGGACCAGCCACGCACAAATCGCACTTTCGCTTTCGATTTTCAGAATTTCCATCGTCGACTTTTCCCCAGCAGCGCCAACCACGACTAGGACAACAAATACTCCACCATGCCTCCCAAGGATACCAAGAAAGGTACAGTTTCCTTTCCGATCCATTGACAATCTCTGTATTGCGTTGCACGGTTTGCAACCTGAATCGAACATTTTGTGCAGCTCGAAATCGAGACCGTCTCACGATGCGGCAATGATGAGGGGGAATGCGCACCAGCAGCAGCAGATATTGCGAGTTCATCAAGAGCGATTGCTGATGCGTAAGTGATTACAGGTGCTGCCACCAAGGGCAAGGGCAACAAGCAAGCCAATGCTGCTGCGAAGTCTGCCTTGAAGGGAGTATGTTCTCAAGATCTCACCAGCTTCATCTCCATGCTAACAATGACCAGGTTCACTCTCACAAGGTTCGCAAGGTTCGTCTTTCGACCACCTTCCACCGACCCAAGACCCTCCAACTCTCCCGATCGCCCAAATACCCAAGAAAGTCCGTTCCCCATCAACCTCGCCTCGATGAGCACAAGGTCATCATCCACCCTCTCAACACTGAGAGCGCGATGAAGAAGATTGAGGAGAACAACACTCTGGTTTTCATCGTCGACATTAAGGCAAACAAGAGACAAATCAAGGAGGCCCTGAAGAAGCTCTATGATATTGATACTGTCAAAATCAACACCCTTGTCCGGTATGCCGATGCTTGTGCGAACTCGAATGATACTTTACTAATGGAGTATTTCTAGACCTGATGGATCAAAGAAGGCTTTTGCTCGTCTCACCGCTGACGTGGATGCTCTCGATATTGCTGCCACGAAGCTTGCCATTGTCTAAATCTTCCGCAGATGGGTTCGGGTTGAGGGAGAATTTGGGATTGCAAAATGGTTATGGATGTACCAGCAGGGTTCGTGGCTACGATCCTAGTGGTTGTCACTTGCATTCACATGGCGTAAATGAGATACACACCAACTCAGAGTGCACACAAGTGCCTTCGGTCCTAAAATTGGAGCTATGCTCTCTCTTCCATATCTTGTTCATGCTGTTCCCTTCACAAGAGTGTCCCTCCATGCAAGCCCCAAGAGTGAAGTCTCTTCCAAAGCACCCTTAATCGTACATAGCCATCGACCGGATTGCCGAAGCTCTAGTCATACACAAAAATCGCTTCCCTCCATACCCAGCAAGGCCTTCAAACCGTAGACCCAGAAAATCGAACTTCCTCGATTCTCCTTATGACTGATTCCGCATGTTATCAAGATGGCGAATGACGGTCATATTCGCATCCAAGAATCGATCCACACAGTTTTGCGCGCAAGTCTCCTCGTTCCTATCTAGCTTCCCACTTCGAATCGTACCCGTTACGCATTTCTTCCAGCAGATGTCGGTGAGGGAGTGGACGGCTGTGTAGAGCAAGCATCAGTAATGATCCAAAGTTTTTTACGATGGCAATTGAGAGAAAGCCGACACATTCTGAAAAAGTTTGAAGCAAGAACTAACATTGTTGTATCCTGGCTTTCTGGCTCTCGTTAACAATAAATTGTTGCAGTTCTTTTTTATCGTTCTCTGAAAGCTTTGAGAGATCGATGTTCTGCTCGAGAGAGGAAGTTGGTGAATCCATGACTTGTATTTGGGTTTCCCAGGGCTCGAGGCAGGATAGTTGATCTGCTTGTGCTGCTACGGAAAGCTTGGGGTTCTTTCAGATGTTATAGAAGTTGATTGTATCTTAACAGGGTGTTGAGGTAGGATCGTTGAATAGTTGTAGTTGCTCTGGGTTGTTGTGGTTGACGTTTTTTCTCGAGAGTACCTGCGAAAGTGATGATGCATGACACGTGATGCGACAGGGGTAGCACCTAATGGAACGGCTCTTCGTCGGAGAAAAAACTGGCCGAAATTGGCCCCTGCGCGAACACCAAAACTACCTTCTTCAACACACGTTTTTGAGAGAATAAGAGGCAACTAAAAATTAAAAAGGTATCTATTCTTACACGAGTTATAGTAAGTCACAAGAAACTTTTTAGTTCGATTTATTAAGAAGGTAAATGCTGATATTGTGATGTTGTTTGAGGTGCCAAAATCGGCCAGTTTTTTCTCCGACGAAGAGAACGGTACTATTTTCCCGATAAAACAGACAAGCAACATCACAGTAACTGCAACATCGTAAGAAATCTAGTCAAGGAATCAAAGCTGACGAAATATCCTCAGAGTCATGACCAAAATTCTCATTTGTCGGATAGAATTATGTAGGACATATTACGGCTTAGTAAAGGAAGTATTTGGAAGGAAATCAAGATTCGGATTTGCGGATATACACAGAGCAGTGATAGACTCCGGGTGGCGAGCAATCCGTTTTATTTTCGGATAAGATTGGTAACGGCGAGGGCGGGTTACTTTTCTTGACTTATATATACTTCCAAGTGCATGCCAAGTTCAGTCTCGTGCAACGAATACAGGATAATACACCCCCAACCCCTTCGCAACCCTTTTTCGCACCTCTCTGCTTTCAGCAAACACCATAGCTCTTAATATGAAACACTTTAGCACCTATCAAGTGGATCCTGCCACAATCCTTCATGTCACCTCCTCTGGCACTCATGACTCTGTTAAGCCGACACTTCTATTCCTCCACTTCTGGGGTGGTTCATCTCGCACCTATTTCTCCACCATCTCCCATCTCTCGCCCAAGTTCCACTGCATAGCTGTCGACTTTCGAGGCTGGGGCTCATCGACTGGCCCTGCAATGCCTACATTGTATTCCGTACACCAGCTTGCCACTGATATCGAGACACTCATTCCCGAACTGGATGTTCAAGACTTCATTGGTAGAGGATATGCTGAAGGGAAACAAGTCTGCCAAGGCCGCTTGGCCCGAGCATGCAATGGGAGAGGACATTGTTGAGCAAGCGGAAAAGATCAATGTCCCTGTTTTGGTGATTGGGGGAGGAAAAGATATAGTCGAACCTGTGGACAGACTCAGGAAAGAGGTACTAGGGAGGATTTCCGGGGCCGAGTTGGAGGTGATTGAAGGTTCTGGGCATTTGCTGCCGGTTGAGTATCCCGAATTGGTTGCGAGAAACATTGAGGACTTTACTGCTAGAATTATTGCATAAGCATTATTGGGAGAGAACACGAATCCGATTTATTTTTGGTTTGAATAAGTTACGACACTTTCAATACCTGCCTCCCCACTAGGGGTTGTCAGAATTCGTGGCGCAAAGCTGCGTTTCAATATACTATAACATCTAGAAAATTGGTAAAGCAATGAGCCACTACTTTTCAGATTGTTCCTCAGATCAGGGAACATCTAAAAAAGCAAAATGGCACTTAGGCTCTGAATGTCCCTTGAGCTATAGTACATTGAAAGCCAGTACTGTGTCACGAATTCTGACAACCACTGGTGCCCTCCTCGATGGTTCACCCTGGCCAGTCTTTGAAGGCGAAGGACTGTACGGGGCAGTAGCAGATGCTAAGATAACATCACTCAGCAAATTTCAACACTTTTATGCTGAATTAAGTATCCTTCCCAAGTGCTTCAGTTTTTGCAGGAGTTCTTGACCTGAAATTTGGTGTTGTTTCTTGCCAATCTCGGTGGCAGCCTCTTGTTAGAGGAAAGCTCGCCCCCTTTATTTTTGGTACCCTTTGATGAATCGGGAAGTGTTGGACAATTTGCTGTCCACGGGAGCGTCCAAAATGCAAAGCTCGCCTCATAAACAAATTATGTCGTGCAGCCACATTATTATTCATAGGGGCGTTGCCTACTGCAGGCATCTGAATTACCCAACCCTACTTCAACAAGATTCAGCAGTCGCTGTCGAGAGGCTCTTCCATCCATAAAGTGAAAATTTCTGATAGTTCGTATAACATCTGAATTATGACAGTTATCGCCAAAGGAATGTCATTTGCGTTATTCAGGCAGAGAATGATTCGGATTCGGAATCCACCTCCCTATACAGTGTGAAGTCAAACTTTCCGTCCACCTTGTCCATAATGCTTTGCCTAATCACCGACTCCTCGTAGTCAGTGAGCGGATTCTCAGGCTTCTGGCTCATAATTGACAGGTTTAGGCCTTGGTTGGAGTCCTTCAACATTGAGATATACGCTAGTATTCCATCAAACGAGAACGAGGTCATGGCCGAGATGGTGAGAGCGCGAAGCTGAGGAAGATTTGCCATTCCACGCCAGAGGTCGTCTGTAACATCATAGCCTCCAAACCACAACTCCTCAAGATTTGTCAAAACAGCCGAGAGTTTTAAAATCTCAGAAGTGCGAAAGTATTCTGAGGTGGAAAACAGATTTAGGTGTCGCAACTTTGTCAATGATGAGATGGAAGAGATCAACACATCGATGTCGTCTCGAAAAGCTCCTTCTGGGTCTGCCTTCAAACAGAGACTTTCAAGGGATGTCTGGTGCGATAAAGCCTTATGGAAGTCTTGGTTGCCCAGTAAAGGATACCCATCAACGAGCAATGCTCGTAGGTGAATGTTGTTTCGCAAGCATACTTGAGCGAGAATTGCGGGACCACTTGACAGATTTCTGAAGAGAAGCTCCCGAAGTTTCTCACAACGACCTAACCACGAGATGACCTCAAGAAAGACATCGTTTTCTGTGGCCTCAAGATTAATCACACCATCGGAATCCTGTATCTCGAGATATTCGAGAGCAACACATTCTTGAAGGAAGGAAAGCGTCTTGATAGCAGTTGATCTCAAGCCATCAAGTTCCAGCTTCTGTAATGAGGACTTGTGGTGGTTTAGCGAAAGAAGTGTTTCAGGGCCAATTGCATCAGCGCGGAGGGCTGTAAACGACCGAAGACTATCCTTTTTCAGTCCACTAAAGAATGAGGCCAAGTCTTGGTCTATATCTGGTTTGAAACTGCTGAAAAAAGTAAGTTCATCAAATTGAGGACAGTTGTTGACAATTGAAGTAGCCACGCTCTCGGAGAGAGCTGCTCCATCCCACAAAGTCATCCCTTTGAGTCTGGAGATACGACCAACCCATCGTGGCAGAGATAGACCATTAATATCGCCTGAGATATCTTCAAGAGCAACCGTGGCCTTGTTCTGGTTGGCTGCTGTACTAACATAATTGGTTATCGACTCTCCAACAAGGTCCAGAGTAACAGGGACATCCATCATCCTGTTCGATGCCTTCGCGCTTCGCATTTTTTGTTTTATCGGTGTATTTGGGCCCCCCAAAAACTGCACCATGTCGTCGGCAAAGAAAGACTGTGATATTTCTCGGAACAGAGGATCTTGCAGGAGGTCTGCAAGGTTTCGGAGATCGAGAGAACGAATGTAAAGGCAATATGGGTACAGAGTATGGCCGATGCTGGATCGTATGATTGACTTCCATTGAAGGGCCCATTTTGAGAAGGTTTGCTTAGTAGCAGCGAATTTGGCCTCGAAGGACTGATCATTGGATGGGCCATTTTTGTCGAGCTCATCGTTGCCTTCACTACTTCTGATCGGGCATTCATCGTGAGCCCTGGATGTCATTAGATACTGCCCCTTAGCGGAATGAATCAATATCTTACCTGTACATCCACAACAGTGCTGGTTGAACAAGAGACTTGCTTGACACAGCACATGTGAATAGCGTACCAAAGTCCTTTTTCAGCGCGAGCTCTTCACATATCAAGTATAGGCAGTCCGCCGGCAAGTCCAGCATGTTGGCGACTTTCTAGGGATCTCGCAGGTCGTGAAAGACAATTCAAACAATTTTCAGGGCAAGAAGGATTCGGTAGGTGCCTGGTAGAAGAAATTTTAGTGGAAGTTAGATGCTGAGGTTGATGTTGTTTGTGTATTTTTGGTGGACGCGGGGCAGAAAAAGCGCGTGCAGTGCGTCACAGCGCGTCTTTTCGGGTGGCATCAAACATCCTTCGCGAACTCACGAGGGTCATGCAAATTCGACAACGGGAGCTTTTCAAAGGCATGCCATGTGACCCAGGAGGAACTAGACCTTTTTGGGTGTCTCACGATCTGATATTCATACTCATAGTGTAACAAATATGGCAATATTGACCTTCACCATCAATCCTGAAGCTCTAGGGAAGCTTCACGATGCACTAGTGAGCCTGGGGAAGTTCAGCGAGGCCGTTTGCTTGGAGGCTTCCTCAGATAGGGTCTGTAGTTCTAGACTTCTTTTCAAAGTTTTCATTGCTGAATAGTATCCTAGCTTGTCCTAACTGCACTCAACTCTTCAAAATCAGCCTACGCTTCTTTTACACTGCTGGGAAACAAGTTTTTCTCCAAGTATCATTACAAGCCCTTGAAATTCGGCAATCAGCAAAATGAGAAATTCACGTGCAAGATTTATAACAAGGTCGGAATCCTTTTTGACTTTTTTCTTTGTTCAGTATTGACTTTGTTGTAGGCACTCTTATCAGTCTTCAAGAGTCGGGTGGTTGACCCAGCCAGGGAGAAGGACACTGCTGTTGAAAGATGTGATGTCTCGGTTGAGGATGGAGAAGGCAAGACCAAGAGTCGATTCATCATCAAGATTGTCTGCAGGCATGGTAAGCTCTACGGTGCCAAACAAGTCAAGGAATTAAATGTCTCTAGGGGTCCTTAAAACGTACCGTTTGACGTTCGAATCCGTTGCACCTATGCATGCCTTGTTCGTCAAGGAGAGCGCGAACAATAGTTGGTCGATATCGTCCAAAACACTTCGAGAATTTGTCGAGCATTTCGGACCAGGTACAGAGCAGCTTGATATCTACTCCGAAGATGGTCGCGTCAGCTTTACAAGCTACACGGAGAAGATCATGTCCGGAAATGGTTTGTAGCACTTCTCCTTGCACTGTCTTTGCATTCTGATTGAAAGTAGAGATATTGAAGCAACCACTGCATACGACAATCGCCGTGGATACCCTTGAGTTTGGCGAGTTTATTGTTGAAGAGAAGCTTCATATTATTATCAGTGTCAAGGATTTCAAATCTATCATTGCCCATGCTGGAATTACCAACACTGTGGTCAAGGCCTTATATTCACGCCCAACTAGCCCAATGCAATTGACATACAGCGAGGATGGTATTTTGAGTGAGTTTATTCTCATGACTATCGGGGAGTCTCGCGGTGCATCGGCCACGCCAGCACCCAACGCCTCTAGAACAGGTACGAAGAGACCTGCATCAAGACAGCCTTTGGAAGCAAGATCGAGCTCTACGAGGACCGCTGCCTCGGGAATGCCACCTCCACCAACCACTGCCGCTCCGAGTCTGAGTCGCGAGCCAACGAGGGCGAGGGTGTCCAGACCTTCTCCGCCGCCCCCACAGCCCAGTCTTCAATCCGAGGCGCTCTTTGTAACCGAGGCTGATGATGATCGGAGATGGGATCCAGCAAATTTTGACGAGGAGGAAGACGAGATGCTACTTTGGGACACCCCTGGAGATAAGGTGAGAGCATTCGGACATTTCTTATACGCTGTTGATTTTGATGGAAAACTAGGAAACTGTGACAATGAATTCGGGACATCTCAAGGCATCCGAGAACCAGAGTCGAAGTATCAATGCTCAATCTGGGCTTTCAGCGGAGGATGGCGATCAGTCACATACCATCCCAACCCAGCGTCTCGAACCAACCCAGAGAGTTTCAGAGGTGTGTTGTAATCCTTGTTTTGTGGTCGATGTCCCACTAACACTGCGTGGATTCGAGGATTACTTGACTGAGCCCAACAAGCCTAGCTATGCAGACGGCCAAACCAACCAGATTCAATATGTCGCATTGCTGGCACTTGCACTCCCGAGACGAAGACCTCAAGATCTTGTTGCCAAGGCACCCTCAGGGCTCTGGTGCTCGTGTTTGGTGAGAGCTAGCTACCTATTGTAAGGAATGCGTGAGTGCAGCAGTTCAAGGAGTAATGCATACCCAGCTTGTGGCGCAACCAGCTCCAATAGTACAGATCCTACTTCCAGGTGGTAAATACTGAGATGAGGCAATCACATTCCATTTCCCCTTCACATCTCCGTTTGTTGTACCTGGTCCGCAATTTCCATGTTCTCCCCAACCCCACGCCAATACATCTCCATCGGTAGTAAGACCCAGAGCATGCTCACTTCCAATAGCAATTTTTGAAAGAGATGGCAATCCAGGAGGGCTCAGTTGTCCGTGATCGTCCCTTCCCCATGAGATTAATTTTCCATTTTTGTCAAGGACGAAGATGCTACCCCAACTGGCGCCCACACTCTTCCAGTCATGTGCTGTAGCTGGTGCTGCTGATTGCACACTCCACTTGTCAGAGCCTAGAACAGCATGCTTTCCACTCTCAGGCTCGCCAAGGAGATATGTGAATTCGCGTCCACATACAGCTCGAACGACTTTGAAACCAGGATCTGTGATTTTCCGTGGAACGTGGATGATTCCCTCGGGCTGGCCCAGCTGTCCTTTTCGTCCACTACCCCATCCATAGACGTCTCCACTACTTAAAACTGCAACAACATGACTGACAGAAGCTGCTAAATCAACCACCTCGAGGCCTTGTGGCGGAAATCCTTTGATGACCTGAGCTTTGGAAGTTCGAAACAAGAGTTCTCCCAGACCAAGTTCTCCCTTATTTCCAATGCCAAAACTAGAGACTATGGTTGCATGTCCATCGTGATCTTTCTGAACAATTATGGAAGCCTCCCAGGACGCGGCACAGAAGGCGACTGGTGCACTGGAGGCAGAATCTTCTGTACTCAGACGAACTTTGTAGAATTGCGTATCTGAACGCTTTGAGCCAAATGTGAGACCACAAGCCCCACTTGAAGGGTCCCCAGCACAGTAAAGACTTTCAGAAGTTAGGAGTAGAGTGTGGTTTCCTCCAGCTTGCACAAGTGTGATGGGATCGATGTTTTCCTCGTCGAAAAGTACTTGCTTTGGCACCGATACATCTTCTTTATGACCAATTCCAAGCTGGCCTGAACCATTGGACCCTATGGCATAGACAGTAGCCATGGCGTCCCACGAACTTGTGTTTTATCGATGGGTTGATTGAAGAATGAGGAAGATTCGGGGTAGGGGTAGGTAAAGCTAAGGGCATACCACGTGACTAGTATCATTTCGCTAGGTCGGTTTAAGTAAGGTGGAATTAATGGTTAGTTCGTAAGCGAGCTTTCACACAAGGAAATTATTCGAGAAAACCCAACTCGAACTTTCACAACCACGACAACCTTCGACAACCGCAACGATGCCTGCCAAGAAGCAGACCGGTACCTCCTCCAAGGAGCAGGCCGCAAACACGTACGGTTCCCCAACCCCCTCGAAGAGCTGATCGCAATGCGTTGGGTTCAGTTTTAGTCGTTGTCCTCTCGCTGGAGCACCATGGTCATCGAAAGTCAGCTCCAGAGTGACCGATAACTGGCGGCCAGCTCGATTCCTCCTGAGCTATGCCCTCGTTGATCTAGGCCTCATTAACTTGCATCACGAGAGTGGTAGTACGGGGTCTTGAGGTTGAAGATTCGTTCTTCTCCTTTAAAATCATTGCTGCACGCAATCAAGTAGTACCAATGCGCTCTGCAGAGGTACGAAAACATTGCGTACTTCTATTTCTTGGACTCTGTCCGAGGACTTGTCTGCTGAGAATGCAAACCAAGTGGCAGAGCCCTCATCTTCCTTTTGGGGGCTCTACCATTGACACTCTCACGGATCAAATTCATACTTCGAGTTAGCCACTGCGAGAATGCCGCGCTTTAGCTGCAATTCCCATTCGGCGCTCTTCGTCCATACTATGTATGCTGGACAATTGACTAATCCGAAACAGAAGCGTCCCGACTGCCGACCAAATCCTCGTCCCTGAGACTCTCTTGAAGAAGCGCAAGAGCCAAGAGAAGGCGAGAGAGGAGCGTTCTGCGGAGCTTGAGAAGAAGAAGAAGGTTCGTCGCTATCTCATAAATACACAGGCTGGCGTGGAAGGACTTTATGATGCATAACACCACTTTTGCGACTAGACAATGTCGATGCTGTCGCTAAATTAACCATCTTTCGGGTCTGAATTGTCATTGAAAATGCCTCCTGTGTATCTTGATTTATTCGAGGTTCATAGCTAACTTGTCTCTAAAGGCCCAAAAAGAGAAGCGCGGCGTCATCTTCAAGCGTGCGGAGAAGTACGTTAAGGAGTACCGTGATCAGGAGCGTGAGAAGATCCGCCTTCAACGTTTGGCCAAGCAAGATGGTTCTTTCTACATCCCCGCTGAGGAGAAGTTGGTCTTCGTTATCCGTATCAAGGGGTAAGCTCACATCTAACTCCCGAGTCTGATCTTGAGCTAACAACAATGCAGTATCAACAAGATCGCACCAAAGCCCAGAAAGATCCTCCAACTCCTCCGACTCCTCCAAATCAACAACGGTGTCTTTGTCCGCATGACCAAGGCCACCCTCGAGATGCTGAAGGTTGTCGAGCCATGGATTGCCTACGGATACCCCAACCTGAAGTCTGTTCGTGAGCTCATCTACAAGCGTGGATACGGAAAGGTTGACAAGCAACGCATTGCTCTCACCGACAACTCGATCATCGAGGCCAACCTGGGCAAGTACGGCATTGTCTGTATGGAGGATTTGATTCACGAGATCTTCACCGTCGGACCCAACTTCAAGCAAACTGCCAACTTCCTGTGGCCATTCAAGCTTTCCAACCCCACTGGCGGCTTTAGAGCCAGAAAATTCCGTCATTTCGTCGAAGGTTTTTATCCCTCTCCACCTTGTTCCAGGCACTGCTAACTCTTTCAGGTGGTGACCTGGGTAACCGTGAGGATAAGATTAATTCTTTAATCCGGCAGATGAACTAGATGTTGTGAATGATTTCTCTGGGCTTGTTTACTTGCTTTAGCTAGGGAACTCATGGCGTAAACATCAAAAGATGAATGACTTTACAAAGAAATGAACTTCTATGATCGATTACCTTTGATGTGACACTAAAACAGTGCAAAAATTCCGTGGCTATATTCCTTGTCTTTAGGACTGAATAGTAGGTAGATTAACCAACGGACTGCTCACTTAAGTTATGGATATCAAGGTTTTCAAGAATGTTCACCCACCAGGTGAACCGACATGAGTTCTAGCTGTTATAGCTTCTCCAATGGCATGTACAGCTATGCTCTGTCTATTATCTCAACCACACATTTTTCGCACTAATGCTCATCTCCCAAGAGTATATATCTGAAAAATCGTCCAAAGACTTCGGCTCTCAAGTCTTGATATCAAAGCTCGTTCCACAACCACAACTGCTCGTTGCAAGTGGATTGTCCACGATCTTGAATTGGCTTCCAATCAACTCCATCGTAAAGTCTACCTTGCTTCCCTTCAGCAATTCTAAACTGGGCCCGTCCATTACAACTTTAGCCCCCGACCCGTCATCCGCTGTAAATACTGTATCGTCTTCATCCAAATTCCCAACTTTCGCCTCTTCTGGCATCGAGTTTGAGGAGAAGGACTCCACGGGAGGGAGGGTTGTGAGTGACATTAAGTATTGGAAGCCGTGGCAGCCGCCACTTTCAACTTGTATTCGAAGTGCAAGGTTGGGATTTGAATCTTTGGACATGATTTCTTTTAGACGCTGATACCTTAGTGTTAGCCACTGAAATACCGACACAGAGAAGGAACTGAGACTTACATTAGAAGCTCGAGGGGTAATTTCAACATTCATGTTATTGCCATCTTCATCTTGGCGAGGGTTGAAAATCGCAGTGGTTTGCTGGCGTCTCGATGAGGATGTGAAGCTTCGCTTTGCCACTTGAATAGTTCGAGAGGTTGGCATAGAAGTACAGCCATTGCGTAGAATGGATAACGGAATACCAGGTAAGAGGAAGTCGAGTACTGGAAGCGGGGTGCGGTGTAAATATCTTCGAGGACTGAGCTGGAGAAATGCTCGGGGAGCGGAGGATGAAGCTGAAGTACTCAGCTGCAAGCAATTTCTGGTGATACATCGAGTTGCCATGGTCGTTGGGAGGGAAAGGCACCAAAGTCGAAGACAGGCTCAAAAAGCCGTCGAAATAGAATATCACGATCCTCACGATGGATGATTCAGCATTCTTTGCCTAACACCACTAAGCGCTGCTTCACCAGGGAGCCGGCTTGAGAGTCCCCAATGCCGACCGAAGGGCTGATAAATCAATGAAATGTGGCGTACAACCAGCCAATTCTAGTGGCTTTTCTCAACAAGGCTGCGAAAGTGGCTTCGCTGCTCGGGCCTCGCGCATGTCGCATTATCCTGTTAAACACTCGCGAATGCGAGGAATCTGCACCACATCACGCAACCTTTCAAGCTGGCCCTGCCTAATTTCTGCCTAGGGTATGTATATAAATGTAAGTGAATGCGCTCTTTTCTGATCATCGTCATCAATTTGCCATATCTATCTCCTCTTCAACTGCACAATACATTCCCAAACCACCAATAGCAAATACAAAATGGTCACCATCAAGGATGTTCGAGAGTCGAACTTGGCTTTCAAACTCTCAGGCCATGCATCAACAATGGTCGCTGTTTTCGTGGGTGCTACGAGTGGCATCGGAATGGGAACATTAAAGCAATATGCAAAGTATGCTCAGGGTGGAAAGGCATATATCGTGGGCCGATCGAAAGTGGCTGCGCAACCTCTTCTGGACGAACTCAAGGGGTCAAATCCAACGGGAACTTTTGAGTTCATCGAATCGGAGATTTCCCTTATCAAGAACGTTGATATTGTATCTGAGGCGATCAAGGCCAAAGAGAAGAAGGTCGACATCTTGTTCATGTCACCTGGCTTCCTTGCGGCTGGAGGTAGAATTGGTTCGTCCCTGCATGCTGTCTTACATCTAAGATTACAATGCTTAACATGATTCAGAATCCGCTGAAGGAATTGATGTTCCACACGCCCTCCGTTATTACTCGAGATTGCGATTCGTTTATGATTTGCTTCCTCTCCTCACCGAAAGTCCTGCACCAAGAGTCATCTCCATCCTCGCGGGAGGTAAAGAGAAAGCTATAGATATCAATGATCTCGAAGTCCGGAATGATTTCACTTTCGCAAAGGCTGCATCGAATGGCACTACTCAAACCACACTTGCATTTGAGGAGTTGGCAAAATCCTACCCTTCGATTACCTTCATCCACAAGTAAGTGCTTCTATCTGGTTCAAACTTCCTTTGTCAAGTATTTCTCGAGTTCCGTTTTGCTTTCCTGGGGTATTTCTGAAAGAGGTTGTACTTCCTGACATATCAAAAGAGCAGACTACCTATCATTCCAGTTCCTACTTTTTCTTTGACCGGGCAAAACTAATCTAAAGATCAGATACCCAGGCTTCGTTGACACCGGCGTGATTGGCCGATTTCTGGGCACGGTAACAGGCCTGATGGCAATACCTGCTACAATTGCGAAGTGGGCAGTTCTACCAATCTTGAACTTTTTCTCCACCACTGTGGATGAGGCCGGTGAAAGAGGATTGTTCCTTGCCACGAGCGCCAGATATCCTCCATCAAAACCGAAGACAGACTTTGTTGGCGTGGAATTGCCGCAGGGACTAGAAGTGGCTACCAGCTCAGTTGTGAAGGACGGGGCTAGCAATGGTGTCTATCGATTGGGCGCCCTTGATGATAGTGCCCCAGATGGAGATGTGTTGCCCAGATACAGGCTTGATGATGTAGGAAAAACTGTGTGGGAGGAGACGCAAGCTGTTTGGGATAGGGCTCTGGGACGGGCAGCATGATTTTAGCGGATATGTCTGGCACTTCATGGAATACTTCAGCGATAGCACGGGATCGCGTACATGCGTGTTAATTTTCAGAGAGGATAGCTAGGTGCAAAAACGCTCCTTAGCGTAGTAATCAAGAGGTGCTTTGGGTTCTTTAGTGCATTAGAGATGACAAATCTCATGAGGAATTGAAGTGGGGATTTGGAGTATTTGGGTTCTGACATACAGACTTTCACAGCAGTCTGCCCCAGCATACCGGCAATATCGTCAGTCGGGTTGTGGCTATTATGAAAAAAAAATTGAAAAAAAATTGAAAAAAAAAAAAAAAAAACACCCACTTATGTATGTGCCTTCTTGGCATCAAATAAGGAAACTCATCCATTAGGAATCGATCAAAATAATTGATCAAAGCACAGGTTTCAAGACACGGAGATACACGAGTTTATGAAAGAGCCTCCTTGGAGGAAATATCGAGTGGTGAGACTCTGAATGCCATTCTATTGTGCTCTTTTAATGCCAAGGCAGGTGCTTTCTTAAAAGTGAACCCTAATTACAGACATGCTCTCAGCATTCTCCTGATAAGAAACATAGGCCGCGAAGCTCAGATCTGTAACTAGATAGATGCCTGAAGCAAGTTGCTCGAGGATTGGCAGCAAGTGCCGCCGGTGACAGGGCCGGCACCTCAACTCATTCAGCTGTTTGAAGTTGATATCTGCTAAAAAAACTCATTCATCACTCGTGGGCTTGTACATGATTGTCGTTACATATTTCCGCTTGTATCGGGTCGTTGCAGAAACGGCTAGGACATTGTTCTTGATACTGCTTGTCGCAAGATGATTCAAGACGGTATGGTTAGGCATGATCAACACACTGTTGTCATCCTTCATCGGTGTAGCTGCATTAAGGATTGGCTTTCCCAAGAATCCCGGGAGGCTTGGGGGTGACGGAAGCTTCTCAATCGCAGCTGCAGCATACTGATAAGCAGATGAGTCTTCCGCCTTATCCAGATCAAGCAAGTATTGAGGAACTTGCGAAGTGTAGCGTCCGGATGGCAAGACAGCCTTTTTCTTTGGAGGTGGCTTGATTTCCTTTTCCTTCTCCTCTGCGGCAGTCTTGATCTCAGCTTGAGTTGGAGGGAGCTCTGGCTGCGTTTCTGCGCTTGCAACCGGCGCTCCAGTTGCTTCCTTAGATACAGGAGCATCACGAGGTATATCGTCGGCGCTGACTTCGATGTAGTTGACGAGATTGTTGCCAAAGTCCACGGTTGTTGGAAGATCTTGAGAACATTGCATCACTCCATCGATAATGAACCTTACATGGTGTGTTCCTGGTCGAACATGGATCACAGCCTGCAGAATTCCAGGCTTGCCCTCACTTTCAAGAGGTTAGCAACGCGTTTGTTCGAAATTTGTAAATATGAGATAGATGTCAGCCGGGGATAGCTGGAATAGACCTACACTGGGTGTAACCGATGCTTCTTGTTCCACTGGAATATTGTGCCCGTAACATAGACTTTATCTCCTCCGTAACGCCATTCAAAGGTGGTTGGTACCGTGGCCTTGGTCTTATCAACACGGAGCTCTTCCGCATCTTCTTCGTCGATCGTGGTATTGCTGAGTGCGGATGTACGGCGGGGAAGCGGTTCGTTATCGAGTGCCTCAACGTCTAGAACTGGGATGTCGAGGTCGGCCGGAGCAATGATGGGTGATCCAGGTGTGTGCACCTCTTCCTCAATAGGAAGAGGCAGCCTGGGAGGCCGCGTTAAATGGTAGGACATGTCTTGTGTAGCAGGTGGCCCGGATGGTTCGATTGAGTTGGAGAATGATCTGAGGGAAGTAGAGTCGATATTGGCAGCAGCTGGTGCAGGAACGTCAACTGGTTTGCTGGGTTGATCTCTCTGCTCCCGCTTCGGTTCTTCTTTTGATTGCTGCGCGCCCATATGTGAATCACTGCTGTGCTGGGACGGACTGGTGATGCTTTGACTTGGGGACGGATGGTTCAGATGAGCAGCAGCATTTGATTGGGAATTGCGTGTGCGATGTGTAGCGGTCGTGGTTCCACGAGCCTGCGCCAACGATGGCTCTGCAGGCGCTCGCTGTGCTTGAATAAGATTTCGAGGGTCTCGTCGGGTGGATGAAGGTTTGGCGGGCTCATGGCTCGACGGTGCAGGAGAGGAGGAGTTGGCCTGCCTCGCTCCAGTGCTCGGGGAGTTCCCCATTTCGAATCTGGTCTGGTCGTGTGATAAAATGTTCCGTTCACTTTTGGTACATTTTGTAGCGCTGGGGCAACGGGCGGCGCGTGGGGGATGTAGCGATCGGCGAGATTGAGAGATTTACAGTACTTGGGAAGAGAGGCTGGCAGAGAAGAGAGGACGATTTGCACTGCAGCGATGGCCTAGGACTGGATGGCAAGGTGGATGAGAAGACTGGCAGCGATTTGATGGAAGCTCTCACTCACACCACCCCAGCTCTTTCAGTTGAGGTCGGGCTGGCTCAACCCCACAGTCTTCTCATCCGAGCAATGCCATCCGCCATCCCTTGCCGGTCTAAGGTTAGCTCGCTAGTGGTCTGTGCGCAGCCCTGTTCGAGTTTCGAGGTCTCTGAATGCTTCGGTCGATCTTGCTGGCTCTCAACCGTCGTCCCCTAACAAAAGGGGGCTCTACAGAAAAGCACGCAATTCTCAATGTCCGGGGCATCAGTCGACGGCAAATACTCTGACCGGGCCTTACTTGCGTAGATCCAGCCATTGCATCTCGCTGGATCTACATTGCATTTCTCTCAAGTCACGTTCTTCCCCTAAGGATGACTTGGCTATCAGTCCTGGGCAGTGTGCTCTATTATCTTTCCTTGCCCTTCAAAATCATCTTCGACTGGCTTCTTGTAGCCCTGGCCCCAGTCTTGCATCTGGGACATTATTTGCTTTCAGCATTTCTATTCCCACTAAGAATACTTGCAAAATTTGAGGTTGGTGAAAATATTCTTTTTATTGTACCTTGCTGATTGGCCACGAGACTCTCTATATCTACCTGGGTGTAGCTGCCGTGATCGGACTTCTCACTGGCTCCATACTTCACATCTCTTCGTCAATTCTAGTCTCCGTCTTCAATTTGACCCCAGCGCCTGAAGAGACTGGGCGATCGGCCGCATCTGTGCGAGCTGCGCGGGAGAAGAAGAAGCTCGAGCAGGCGTGGCAAAGTTCAACAACCAGAACCGAGCGAGCGAAACTGAAAGAAGATCCTTCAACGGAGAAGAAGTTTTCGGAATGGTTGGAGGCTGACCAAGGCCTATTAAGCCAGACCATTTTAGAGGAGGACGATGATTCCGAGGAGGGATTTTGATCGAACGGACACCGGCATTGATTCCACAGCTGTTAGAATGTTTGTTCGGAGCTGGTTCAATTTATGGTGACTCAAATCCTGACTTCTTCGGCTCTTCAGTCTCTCCATTTGACGAAAACTTCATCAGTCCTGAATCGCTGTGTGCAAGTACTCTCTTCCAGGGGAGTTCTGAAGCCTGCTTTGTAAGCTTCCAAGCCTGCATGTGCAATCATAATGCCATTGTCGATGGCAAAGCGCTCATCCGTAGCATAAACACTTCCACCTCGATCCTTGGCCATGATTCCCATCATATCTTGAAGTCTTTCATTGCACCCCACACCTCCCACGATCAGCACTTGATTACTTCCAACATGAGCCATTGCTCGCTCTGTAATTTCCACCAACATAGCGTACACAGTCTCTTGCAAGCTGAAGCAGAGATCTGCCGTAGTAATAAGTTCTCCAGTAACAGGGTCTCGCTGTCCCGGATTTGCCTTTAGTTCTGCAGCCAAAAGGTCGATGCTGGCGAGTATTCCCGAAAAAGAACAGTCCATACCCTTAACAGCATATGGCAAATCCAACAAGACCTTCCCCTTCTTTGCCAGTTGCTCGATATTGTATCCTGGAGCAGGATCGTTGCTGATCTCCAGAGTTCGTGCAAACCTATCGAGACAATTTCCCACCGCAATGTCGAGAGCTTCTCCAAAGATTCGATAGCGTTGCTCGGCATAAGCAATGACCTGAGTGTTTCCTCCACTAACGTATAGCACCACCGGATTCTGAGCCCCTGTAATCTCTCTTCCCATTTCTATATGTCCCACACAGTGATTGACACCAACGAGATCCTTCTGCCACAGCAGTGAGAGCATTCGGGCGGCCACAGCCACACTTTGCAATGGAGCACCCATTCCCGGGCCCTTTGTATAGCATATGCAGTCAATATCCTTGATAGTTACTCCCGCTTGTTTCATAGCTTGCTTGACCAGTTTAATAACCCATGTCCGATGGTGCTTCGCAGTGTCTTTGGGTAGAAATCCCTCTCCAGGTGGCGTAACGAAAGTATGTCGGATGTTGGATAGAACCTGTGCTGGCTTGCCATGCGGGGGATGAGAAATAACTCCTACCCCCAGCTTGTTAGCACTGCCCTCAAGGCCTATGGCAATCATAGTTGCTGTCTTGGAAAGTTGCAAATGTGAGCTGGTTCGATATTGAATGGCAGGAAGTCAAAGTAAAACCCCGCTAGATGTCCACACAAGGCTACCTGGTAATCGATAAGCCTCAAAAGAAGGCTGACAAAAAACAAATTTGAACAATTAATTTGTCCACCCACAGTGATCCAGACATAAAAGATAATTCCAACCTAGTACTATAATGCTTTAATAATATTCTTGTCCCCAGATGGTGCACCAAAAAACTTTGGACCCCAAGAGATTCACCTGGTATGAAGTTTGGTTGTGGTGGGGGCGCTAGGTACCTCGCTAAAAGTGCTTTAGATTTATTTTCTGGGTAACACTCATTTTCCTCGACACCCACTCACCCACTACACTTTCCACGAAACTGCCCATCACATTACCTGCACCACTCGAAATTATGGAAGTCGATGATTTTAACACGAAGACGAGTCTTTTCCTCTCATGGCTTTCAAATATGGGTGTTTCAATGAGCCCGAAGATAGCTCTTGTTGATCTAAGGTCTTCTGGTCGAGGTCGAGCTGTCGGTGAGTTTCTGATCCAGGTTTTGACGGGAAACATTTGGGCTGTACTTCTCGAATGCCCATTTCTATTTCGCGGAGTCATCTACTTGCCTTGTCAAGTGTACCATGAACCCAAAATGTAGTTGCTGATTTCTCTCTAGTGGCGGTGGGAGATATATCTCCCGAAGAAGTCATCTTCAGCACCCCACGCTCCGCAGTCTTAAATGTACAAACCGCTTTCAATACCTCGAGCGTATCCTCTTTACAACGAAAGGTTCAAGATATGCCGAGTTGGCTGGTAAGTTATTGGATATTGGTATGTTCTCGAACAGTCACTGACCATTGAACAGGCTCTCACCGCCATTATACTCGACGAAAGTCGGCAAAAAGATTCCAAATGGGCCCCGTACCTCGCAATTCTACCTCGACAACTTGACAACCTTGTTTTCTGGTCAGACGCGGAACTTGCGGAGCTTCAAGCAAGTAAAGTTATCAATAAGATTGGGAAGTCCAGCGCAGAAGACACATTCTCCAACTCCATTGCTCCACTCGGTTTGGAGGATTGCAACACCGACGAGTGCCATAGAGTAGCGTCCATCATCATGTCCTATGCATTCGACATACCGGAAACACATGCAACGGAAGAGGAAGAAGTGGGAGAGGAGGGAGACGACCTGGTTTCGGATGATGAGAAGACCATTTTGTCAATGATACCTCTTGCTGATATGCTGTGCGTATACCCATGCACTCTTCATGACCCCCTAATTTTCAAGATTCTGTTAAGACCATTTGTTTCCTATTCTATATATCAACTTCAACTTGTGCTTACTGTTTTTGGCAGTAACGCAGATGCAGACAGGAACAATGCTCGACTGTGTTGCGACAACGAGGAATTGGAGATGAGAAGCATAAAGCCCATATCCAGGGGTGAGGAGATCTTCAACGATTATGGCCAGCTTCCCCGGTCTGACCTCCTCCGCCGTTACGGTTACATTACTGAAAATTACGCACAATACGACGTGGCAGAAATAACAACCCGGGAATTCCTCCCCCTTTTCCGGTCTAGAGAAGCATTCCTAGGCTTGAATTTGAAACCCCTCAGTCAGGAAGAGCTTGATAATAGGGTAGGTCATATATTCGGTGATCGCTCTGGTTGGGACGGAGTATAAACTACGAGGTATCAGAACTGACTATTCTTTTTAGGTTGAACTCGCGGAACGAGAAGGCGTTCTCGAGGAGTCCTATGATCTCTCACATCCAGGACTTGAAGGGCCCAGCATTCCAGATGAACTCCTTGCTTTAATATATCTCATTCTCCTCGATGACCAGAGTCTGAAGGCTCTTCATGACTCTGACAGCTTGCCGAGTCGATCAAAACTTGCAACCCAGCTTGTTGGTCAGGTCCTGGTAGCCATCCTTCAGCTCAGAGAGAAAGAATACGCCACAAGTCTTGAAGAAGATGAGGCCTTGCTCTCAATTGGAAACCTTCCCAACCGAGCTTTTATGGCTATACAAGTGAGGCATGGCGAGAAGGCAGTTCTAAGAGCAGCCATGAAAGAAGGAGCAGCCTTCAATGGAAGCAACAAACGAATGAGATTGGCTGGGGCGAACGTCCCAACTGATACGGGCAAGGAGAAGAGATCCATCGAGGAAGCAGCACGTCCGAACAAGAAGGGACGCTTTAGATGAACCATAAGGCACGTATCGCGATGCTTATTTTCTGTTCTGCCTGAGGGGTTTTACCCCCCAACAAAAACTTCTAGATTTATTTTTCTTGCTTGCTCTCTTGAGCGCTAGCTAAAGTACAACAGAAGACCTATATCAGCCTGTATCTTCTAGGCCTGTGGTGACACGCCCTCTAATTCCAACAACGCTTTGTTAACCCAGATCCGTGGGTAACGCCTCCAAACTCAAATGCGCATCTCCATCCGATGCTCTGGAGGAAGGTATAATGTACAGGGGCGCCGTAAGGGCGCTATTTCATGTTTAGGGGGTGTGAAATGTAGATGGGTCAAACGCTCAAGTGGGCGCTCGTGGCTGCTGGGTGGCAGCGATGGCGCGATTGTTTGCCGGACTGGTGCCAAGAGGCCTGGTTAGTTGTGCAGCCGCACTGTCCTGTCGGCCTCGTTGGGGGAGAAGATGAGGAGGAAGAGGGATGGTGGCGCGAAACCGCAATGCTTTGGTATCGTATGGGTCCAATTCGTACACAGACTGTTCATCGTCATCGTCCTGGTCATACTTCCAACGATCCGATCCGCTCTCGTCAACAAACTTCGATTTGGATGACATTCCTCTACGGTCGATCCAAAGGCGTCCGTTACGACCGATTCTACGACGATAAGCTGGTTGCCCCTGAGGCTGATCTTCTTCGGGTGGAGAACTGTGCCTGAAAACGAACGGTTCGGGATTTTCTTGGGTAGGGGAGGGCTGGTCAAACGACTCCGATGTCACAGAAGAAGGTGGTGTCATGAGGTACTGATACTGGGCGGTCGCAGGACGGAAGCCCGTCTCTAAGCCTTGTCGATCGACCGGTGAGAGAGGTTCTCGAGTTAAGTCAACATGACCTTGGTTCCATTTTCGGTGCTGAGCTGCTTTTTCCTCTATCTCAACATGGAGCATATTCTCCTTCTGTGCCAGCAGATCAGTCAACAGGATGAGATCAGCATCGAGTGGACGACCATCAGAGCGGCCAGGTATGCGCAAGGGCGCTCCTGGGGGACGCTGAAACTGAGTAATGTCGGTTGGTTTCCTCTTCTGTGGTGCCTGACGGTCAGCTGTGGATACGGTACCGAGTGGACCTTCACTTACCCTCTGGTTGATCAGATCCTCATCGTCCGTCTTGATGCCGAGTCGGACCTTGGCTTCCTTGACCTTGGCTCTTTGCTCGAAGATGCTTCGATCCACCTTCAGGACTTCCCGTTTGGTCAGTTCCCTTGTCAAGGTCATTGCTATAAGCTGTCTTCCTTCTTCCAATTCCTTCCTCAATTTCTTGAGTTTGTCCGTACTTTGCATGTCCCGTTGTCTTGTTTTCCTAGTTTGCCGAATATCTCGGCGCCTAAAGCAGACATATGGATCTCCATCATCCTTTTCTTGATTCTTCTCAAACTTGAGAGTAGGTTGGAGTGGATGGTTTCCTGACTTTTGTCTACTTGCTCGCCAGTGGTCATAGACGTCCTTGGCGAATTCTTGAATCTTCTCATCCACTTGTTGCTTCAGAGCAGATCTCATGACATCGTAGGGTATCACGGTGCCATCTACTGATGCGAAGGGGGCTTGGACATCAGCAGTCTCTTCGTATACTTCCATGATCTTCTCGAAATCATCCTCGGAGCACTTCGACCCAACAGGTCTTTTTTGATTATACGCTCTGAGGAAGGCATCGTCTTCAGTGGTCATGTCATATTGACAGCCCCTGGTTTCTTCGACGGTTTGGGAGAAGCGGATGTATGTAGCAGGTTTGTCAAATACTAATGTATAAAGGGCGTCATAGTCAATATCCGAGGACAGCTCGGCTGGCGGGGCTGGGATTTCTTTCTCAGCATCCTTATCAGCTGCTGAACTCGCTGCTAATGCTGCCTGGAGATGGTATTCCTGGGATGTGTTAGCAGGGGAGGGGCCTAGATATCTAGATCATGTGATATATCATGTGACTTCGAACAGATCGAAGACGGAGATAACTCGGAGATAATACCTTTTCTTCGGATTTCTCAACGCCGCTCTCAACTGAGTAGCTGGCTTGATTCAGAAGAGCTTTGTACTCTGCAGAGTCGATTTCATCTTCTCGATAGACTTGCTGCGATGTGGATTTGTTCAGCTTCCGAACTCGCACCTGTCGACTCATTTTGAGATCGGTGTTGCGAGGCAACGGTGCGACCGCAGTAGAATGTGGAGTTCTGACGCGATCGCGATCTTTTGACTTCGAGGAGGCATGAAGCAAGATGGTTTATGATGAAATCTTGAATTTCAAAACATTTTGTCGGGGTGAAAATGACCTGTTGATGAATCAATGTGTCGACCTCGTCGTGTGTCGTCTCGCTCGGAATGAAAATTTCTTCCAAAGAGCGCACTCTCGGGCACTGTTTGGGTGGGCTCGGGTCGCTAGACAGCCCGTGCGTAGAGCTGCTGCCTGATCAGGTCTTAGCTTGCCAAGCCGCGATATCAAAATGCTGAAAAGGAGAATGACCACGATGCATTTTCCTACATCAACTTGCCAATACTATAGCTTCTGAAGCGACTTTCGTTTATTTATTTAGATATCAGTATTTCTGCTCTTTCGCCTAGCATCTGGTATTTGACTGTGCATTACTACAAAGGACTATGTGACGGGCCGTTGGTACATTATTCCGTCATTCGAGAGATTGGCTCCTTCAGGTCAGCTGTGAGGACGGGATTGGCTCACCACCCCCGCCCACCACCTAAATATAGCCAAAGTTAAACGAGGCTCAGTGGACTACCTTAATTTTATTGATGAAGCTGAACCTGACTTGGATTTGCTATTCACGATGACTTATATCCTCTCTTGCGATAAGTCACAACCCTTCCTTCTCTTCCCGCTTGTCTTTTTGGAATATAAATATTAGGAAGAGACTATAAAGTCCTGAGACATCATGGAAACCCACAACTCCAGCAGCATAACATGGAGTAGCAAACATGCCCAGAGAAGCTGGGCAACATGGGGGCCGAAAATTAAATTTTAGATATAGAAGTTAAAGGGCAATTGCTACATGACACTCATTAAAACGTTTGAAGAAAAGATAGCTTAATGATGTCATGGGTACCCATCAAACAGTGACTTTGCCTCAGCTGGCGGCTATAAACACCTTCAACGCCCCCAAGTAACACTCCACTACAAAGAATTCGACATTGAGGACCCGGATCATGCTTGTTCTGACTCACCGACTATGGATTTTCTGTGCTCGGCAAACCGGGTTCTTTTTCCGAGCTTCTCCAAGGAGGTATCTTTAAGGCAAGGCTACAATCATCGCATGACCGCGGATGAAAAAGTGACAACGGACGGTTTTAGTGACAACGGACGGTTTTAGTGACAACGGACGGTTTTAGTGACAACGGACGGTTTTAGTGACAACGGACGGTTTTAGTGACAACGGACGGGTAAGTAACAGCGATTTGCGATAAAAGTATAAAGAGGACTGTCTTCTATCTAGGTTATGGGGGAAGTTGAACACTAAATTTCCTAATCACAAAGAGGACTGTTTTCTATCAGGGAGTTAGTAGAAGATTAAAGATTTTAGATGCTTTCTAAGGATCTCCTAGTTCTTTCAAGGCCAGGTCGAATTCATTGCATGGCCGCAGAGGAGATAATGATAACGGACGGGTAAGTGACAACAGACGGGAAAGTGACAGCGAATGGAAGTCGAGTACGAGAAAATGCCTTCCACGATTCTCTAGTATTTTCAAGGCACTACCTGAAATACCACCAACATCAGATACTCAAGTAGAGTTTTCATATAACTTCTCTTACAACAAAAGTGTGTGGTTCTGTGATGTACATTCAACTGAGACCCCTATTCACCCAAAGCGGTTAGTGCAGCAGCTGGAGGGCCCGCGGATTGGTGGGGCTGAACCGCTGCCAGACCAATTCATAGACATTGCCCCAATACTGAGCAAAAAACAACCCCGCAACAAACCCCCCTCCAACCTCACACACGCCTCAAGATGGGCAACGCCAGCAGCGCAGTGTTGGATAACATTGTGCAAGGGTCTAACTGTACGTTATACACGGGAACCTCCTCGCAACCAGGAGCTTGCTAACCACCATCACAGTTGATCGAGATGAGGTCGAGAGACTTCGCAAGCGGTTCATGAAGCTGGACAAGGTGCGCAAATACCTTGGATGGTTCAGTGTAATCTGGCCAGCAGTTAATAATGGTTTTATAGGACAACTCCGGCACCATCGAGCGCGAAGAGTTCCTGAGCCTTCCCCAGATAGCCTCGAATCCCCTCGCGACGAGAATGATAGCGATATTCGACGAGGACGGGGGCGGCGATGTCGATTTTCAGGAGTTCGTGTCAGGGTTGAGCGCATTCTCGAGCAAGGGAAACAAGGAGCAGAAGTTACGGTTCGCGTTCAAGGTCTACGATATCGATCGCGATGGGTATATCAGCAACGGGGAGCTCTTCATTGTGTTGAAGATGATGGTGGGCAGCAACCTGAAGGATCAGCAGTTGCAGCAGATTGTGGATAAGACGATCATGGAAGCGGATCTGGATCGCGATGGGAAGATTAGCTTCGAGGAGTTCACGAAAATGGTGGAGAATACGGATGTTAGCATGAGCATGACTTTAGGTGAGTTGATTTCTTTTGCAGCGTGTTTTGAAATGGTTTGGGCAGCTGACGATATGCAGATCAATTCTAATATCACACCACGAGATGATCCCAAAATCATGATATAACGGCCGTCGTTTTGTTAGGGTCAGGGGATTAGATTACTTGGAAGTCCTCCAAAAGTCTCAGGAGGGTCGGTCAAGATGACGATTTTGAATTCGGTGGTCCCGGAGGCTACACCGCAAGAAGAAATGCAATAACGCTCCTCATTCCTTGGTTCTTTTCCCGTGTTCCTTCCAGTTTCGTCGCTGTCCGAGGCATGCCAGCCTTTCCCATATGCTATTGGAAGATTTCCATATCCGTACGTGCCCAATTCCCTGATCGAGGTATGAACCTACCCACAAGGCGCAGCAAACAGCTCTTGGCGAAGTTTTCGAAATGGGATCCCGGGCTTCGGTCATGTTCTCGTACATGATCAACATGTTTGAGTTTGTTTCCACCCACGTCAGCCGATGACAATTTGCCGTCAAAGGGTCATCTTGTAAGATCCAGCCCACACAGTAGGTGGGAAGCAACAAGTCAAGAATGACAAATCCGCCATGCTTTCCAAAGTCGTGCATAAATTCATGCAGTGCAACCATGAAGACTGGCAATGCAAAACACCACTAGTGTTCGCCCTTTTTCTAATTCCGTTGATACAATTCCCCAATCCCCAAGCTGGCTATTAGTACGGGACGAGGACGTGCGTAATCCTTCATTAAGCCAAACCGCAACCTTGCTTAGATGAACCCTAAATCATGCGGGTTGACGGCAGTGAGAGAGCGAATTCACCTCAGCCCCGTTTTGGCGGGGCCCCAAGGATCTGGGAAGATGAAACCTTCTAGAAGAAAGTCAAATAGATGGGAATTGTTTCAAGTAACATTCGATCGACTTTCAGCTTGCACCAGAACGCCGCGCGGAAACAGCACTAACTATGCTTAGTGTCTTCCAGAAGGTTGTTTCACCGAACCCAAGTAGGCGCGGTCCGTGTCTGTGCGTGCTGTTTTCGAATGATTGCAATCTTAAGATGAGATGGAACTTTCATTTGATCCGATCAGCCGAGAATCCGAGATGAGTTGTGGGTGAAGGGAAACGCATGTGTCAGGGATAGTGACATGAGACTTGTAAGGCTGCATGCCGTCGGTTTTAGCGTTTGGTTTGGAAAGGAGGGAAGGTCATTGTCATCAACGTTTTTGGGCATTCTTGCGAGGACTCGAGGACTGGTGCCGTGGTGAGAAGTTAAGCCTTGGAGATTGAGGACCTTTTTGTCAACGCTCGATGTCCAAGCAAGTCAAGTGCTCAGCTGCAAGTCTCAACGGCCCAACATGGTGGCTGGTGAACAAACCTCTGTGGCACAGCTGTTTGCTCCACTCATCCGATCGCGCGTGGTGCGCCCAAGGGCCTCCCTAGGACGAGGATGAGGTACATTGGAAAGGAATTTCCTTGCAGTCGCAAGGTGCCGTGTGTGGAATGACGAAATGAAAACGTTCAAGATCTTCCGCAGCCTCGTCAGGGCGGATTGATGCGACCGAGGTTGGCGATCCGGAAAAGTTCCAACTCTTTCAGGATGAACTTGCGAACCCCTGACTTTGCGCCCTTGGAACTAGAAGTGCGCACTGCTTAGGGCTTGTTTGATATGGGCTTATTTTTGGCGAAGTGTCGTGCGCATGGATGAAAACACAATACAGTATGAGAATCATGCGCCGGACTAACGGGTCCTCATTTCTAAGAAAAGGAGCCACCATTCTCCTTGGAACGGCAGTAAAACTGCACTTGCAGTCGAAACAAAATGGAAAAACAGGCGTGCGTAGATCGACGTGGAAGGCTGCCGACTGGCTACCAAAACTTTGCTCGCGGTGGGGTGCACACCGACACCAACCCCATCCATAATTCCATATCGAACCTCGCCACAAGCTCGCCCTGATTGGAGGGGCACGCCTCAAAAGAGTGATTGGTCAATGAGGCTGCTCAGTTGCTCTTATTGCCTGTAGACAGATCGGCTGTGCCTGACTCGGAAGAAGGCCTTCCCAAGATTCTGGTTGCCCGGTACGCTATTGAGTGTTCGGTCTTCGGTGGGTGGGCAGGGCTTGAGAGTGGCTTCTCGTCTGTGGCAACAAGATGACCGAAGCAGCTGAAATCGAGTGCTGCGAAGCTGAACCACCGCCAGTCCACCACATTGTCGATGGTGGACCGTAGAAGAGTGAAGACTCGACGGCGAAGTGGACGATTAATGAAGTCAAGTGAAGAGCCGCCAGCGGTCATTAGGCAATGAAGCATAGCAAAGCCTTGCAGGGAGGTTTGCAGGGCACGGATGGGTGGATACGGGTTACTCGTTACTCGTTACTCGTTACGAGGCCAACAGCCAACTACCGTTCGCGCCTCGAGGTCCAGTGCAGTGACGCCGGACGCCCTCCAGTGCTCCGCAGCTCGTCTCTCGTCTGCAACAACCGCGGGCGAGTAGTGTGCAATCTGCAGCGGAGCGGGTTGCGTCGATCGCTCGTCAGGGGTATGTTATGCAGCAAATAATTAGGTAGTGGGCGGGCAGGGATATGGTACAGGGTCTAATCTAACGACGACCACGACCATCAACTCGCAGTCTCGTACAGTAAAACCTCGCACAAGGAACAGGCCTCGACTTTTCTCCGCAAGACTCACCACCAGCAAATGCACCGCCCAGCCCAGTACCGCACAGAACCGTAAGCGCACCACCACAGCTGGCCCCCTGCGCTCTTGGGCACAGCTGCGCAATTCCCTACCCAGAAGCTCAGCTCCCTGTCCATGCTGCTGTTTCAAGGAGCATCCCGCCTCGCAGCAGCTCAGGGCAGCCGTCGCTGGTACTGTACCTGACCTGACCCTGAATCCAGCGCTGCCACTGCCAGCCTGACTGGCTCCTGGGGAAAAGCTGCAGAATCCTTCTGCCCGGCATCGACGGCAAATTCGCAATGCTTGATTTCTGCACTTTAGGGCCTGGCATTGGGAGGCCGACAGCCCTCGGAGGCCACCCCCCTCCAGTCCTTTAGCGGTGTTGCAACTGGATTTTTACACCTCTCCACGTTGGGGCCGTCTCAATACTGACGATCATCAGGTAGTTATATCAATGTCTACCATCAGAGACAACTGACAAAGCCGATGGTCGCACAATCAGCCACACCAATCACGGCAGCGCCTTCAGAGGCTTACTCTAGTATTCTCGGGATCATCTCAGTTGTCTCTGACATCTAGACCACCGAGTCTCCCGGCCTCTTTAAGACTCTTGTCCAATTGCAAACCGCTCCTCGAAAAGCACGGGAAGCCTGGTATGGATGATGTCGACTGAGGTCCAGCGGATTCTGCATTTCCTTGCGTTGACTCCAAGTTGTCCTTGGTCCGGGCCGTACTTGCTTCTTCGGTTGCTCCCTTGCCCATCCTTCCCTTCAACCCCTTTCTCTTTCTGTCTGGCCACCTTCCTTTTGTATCCTTCTACAAATACCCAAAAAGGTGGCCAACCCATAGCCAGTGAGCCACATGCTGACTCGCTTTCTCTTTGTCTCGAAGCCTCACCCGCACCACCCCAAATCCAGGTCCAATTACAGCGTACCCTGACCAATATTCCTCCCAGCTTGCGACTCCCTTGATGCTTTTTCTGCTTGCGAAGCCTTATTCTTCCAGAGACTGGTCTGTGGCTCTCCTCTCAGATATCACAATCCAAGGATTGCCTTATCCGGCGATCACTGGGACCCTGGCGCACACGCTGTCGATCCACCCCGGGTTGTGGTAGGGCCCGAGCAAGTCCCGAGGTCTTCTATTTCGTTTCCAGGCTGTCTCGAACCTTCAGTCTAAAAAGAAAGTCTCCCTCCGTGCAGATAAAGTCCCTCGTTGCCGACGTATTTTCCGAGTCCCGAGAAAGTCGCCCTCACACTTGCACGTCAACGGTCAACGGTCAACGTCGACAACCCCACGACTCTCACGCGCGGCAGTCATTGTTGCATGGCAGCCCAACCACCAAACCCTGCCCTCCCCTGCCTTGCCCTGCCTGCGCTGCCGGCCACATAGTCAATCAACTCTAAATCCGCATGCTTTCTGGGACTAGGTCGGTACCAGAGAGCTTCTCATTTTGGACGACCCACCCCGTCCGCCTATCGTTGCCTCTGGCTCCCAAGTGAAATGAGGAGGATGCCTAAAGGGCCAAAAGCGTGCAGTATCAAGTAAGGGCTTTCTGTGCCTGACAGTAGCGCGACCCGAAAGGCGACATCTCGGAGCATTCCACGCAGGGCGATTGGGCAATTGGGATTTGAGTAGAGCGAGGACTTAGGTGTCTAGGACTTGTTGGGCAACGAACCACTTGTTGGCTGGGCTTGGCTTGGCTTGGTTTGGACTTCGACTTGTTTGGACTTGGAGAGCCAGCGAGGCTAGAAAGCGCGGCCGCATTGCATTTGCAGTGTGGAATCCCAGGATCGCTCGAAACACCCCGCTCAGACAAGAGACTAAGAGACTAAACGACTAGCTCGCTCTCTGCACTGCTGCTTCCTGCACACCACAACTTACGAGTCGCGACTCAGACTAACGGTCTCACATCGCCGAGTCTCCATCTGCAATCTGCATCCTGCCCTTACAGTAAAGTCCCCGATCCTGGGCGCGGCACAGATCTGCTGCAGTTTTAGCCCCTATGAGGCTTTCTGTGTTTCCTGCAGCCATCGACATCGCACGTCCTCTCAAAACGTCCAAGTGTCCAAAGAGCTGGCGCGCTTGAAGC